>JAVXUP010002258.1:0-146267 GCA_033070095.1 Escallonia herrerae | reverse complement strand
ACACCCGTCACCGACGATGGGGACAGTGACCCGTCCAGGCAGGTCGCGGCAGGTGGCGTTGTGGTGTAGCGGGTCTCGGGCTTTTGCTTGGGCAGGCATCAGGAGGCCGGGGTGCCCGTTGGCACAGATTCTAGACAAACGGGGGGAGTGCGAGCGACGGCCCTATATGGAGATGCATGCGTCATATGGTACGCCGCCATGGCTGCACGTGCAGGAGGTGACGACAGATCTGAGCAGGAGAGGCGAGCTAGCGCCAGGACAGCTGGCGCTATTGGTCGCGTATTTCCGGCTGGCTCCCGGTATTGACAGATGATGGCGGGAAGCCCGCCGAGTGCTGCTATTATGTGGCGAGGTATTGCCCGGACCGTCTGTCGTTGGCGTTCGGGTACGATCTAGAGCCCCCATGCGGTTATGACAGCCCTTGGAGTGTGGCGACGGCTTTTGGGTATACACTATATGACAGAGCCCGCGAGTGGCCGGCACCGACGACAGAGTGGAGGCAGCCAGGGACAGAGGTGGCAGGGGCGGTGACCGCGGATTATGCGCATTGGTGGGAGCGACTGCGAGGGAGCTGGGCCGGATGGCTGGCACAGCCGTCAGGCACACGTCGACAGGTAGATGTGTTCGCATGTGACCGAGCCCTGAGTTTGATATCGGCCACAGTCGCGAGGCAGTGCGGGATGCTGTCACTGGTGACCGGGAGTTCTGTTCCGAGCTCGGAGAGGGAGGCGGAGGAGGATGCCGTAGAGTTGGGGGACGCTGCTCCCGGGGAGGACCGTGGGGAGGAGCCTATTGCCGAGGTGCCGAGGGTGCCGGGGGCCGGCAAGGGGCCCTTGTCGGCATTGCGAGTGGGGATGATGGAGACAGCGCGTCAGGCTAGTGCTGGTACCTCAGCCCCACACCTATCAGGGGCGAAGAGGCCGCGCGACGTATTAGAGGAGCTAGACTCTGAGGTTTGCTTCTGTCCTTTCTTTTTGTCGTATAAATATGGTTTGCATATTGCTCATAATCTGTGAACTGACAGCGGTTTTGCCAGGGGGACGAGGAAGAGGCGGTCGCGGGGGGGAGCGAGGCCGAGACTGAGATCGCAGGCGAGGAGGCTATGGCAGCCGAGGCCGGCAGATTAGTTGACAGTGATGAGACCGAGGCCGTTGAGCTATTGACGGCCAGTGTGCCGAGGAGGGTGAGCCCATTGCCTGCTACTGAGGAAACGGTGGGGGCACTATACGGCGGAGAGGGGAGCGATACGGTGATGTTCGACATTGACGAGGACTGGTGGACAGGCATGGAGACGCAGGTTGTGGGAGGTGATGGTGGCGAAATGGCGGAGCCTGAGTCTGTTGTTGCTGCCTCGATTCGTGAGCGAGAGACACCGGTTCAGGCTGTGGTGGTGCGACGGCATGACACATTGCCGGAGTCCGTGGTTGAGGTCGGAGCTACTCTTCTGGCGATGCACTCAGCCACGATTGGGGCGCAGAGGGCGGGTGGGATGTCGGAGATTTCTGCAGCGGGCGGCAGTGGCGCGACAGTCGGAGAGATGAGTAGAGGATCCTCGAGCGGTCAGGTGGATGTGGCAGCTTGGGGGGGCCTCCAGCTACCAGCGGAGACTGTGCGCCGGTTAGAACTGGTGAAGGCAGCGTTCCCGCAGACATTCGAGAGCGTGGTGGTAGAGAACCCAGTACTACGGATGTGGGTGTCTGCAGGGTTTATGGAGTGGTTGCTGCCGTTCGCCAGTGTGCCGTCGTCGGGTTGGACTGCAGAGTTCGTTGCTCGGTCGCTTTCAGAGTTCGCTCCGTTCACATCGCTAGGTATGCAGCTGGACTGGCTAGCAGATTTCTTTAGATCGAGGAGCGTCAGCCACGATATGGATGAGAGGCGTGCAGTCGTGGTTATGCGGGAGATGTTGCTGGAGCGGCGCCGCACAGGATTAGAGGCAGAGCGGTCAGAGATCACGGCAGAGTTGGCCGGGATTGACATGCAGGTGGCAGAGATAGAGAGACAGCTCGTCGATTTGCAGAGGCAGTTGTCCGATCTACAGAGGCGGCGAGGTGAGGTGGACGGGCGAGAGTCAGAGCGGTTAGGGCGACAGGCCGAGCTTGATGCTGGATGGTCAGAGGTACAAGCGGAGCGGGAGGTACTTCAGGCATTCAGCTCCCACCCAGTTGCATCGCTGTTGTCTAGACTTTCCTAGCTTGTATGTTACTTTGCCGTAGTTGTAGTGCTTAACGACGGCTAGTAAACGTTTGATGTATATGTACATATTTTCGATGGTCTCGGCTTATTGTATGTTATGTTCGGTTGCTCTCTTCTTTCTTCTCTCTTTTTTTGAATGTCTTGCTTGTTTCGGTTACTTGTGAATGCTCTCCCATTCCCGCTCGTAGAAAGTGACTTAGGAAGCATAGGTTGAGAATGAGTGCCAGCTGGGCAGAAGTTGAGGTAACAGCATGACTTTGTATTGATAGGACGCGGTACAAAACACCATTACATGACTAGTGTAGAACGCTACACAGATCAACAAAAAAATACAAGTCTGCAAGCAATGTCGCATGTACAAAAATGCTACGAGGGCGCGTTCTATGACGCGGGCTTATGTTGTCGCGACTACACATAATACTTCTTCAGGTAGCGGCCGTTGATGGGGGCCGAGACCTGACCGTCGTCGTGGTTGAGCAGGAGGTACGAGCCATTAGTGCGGGCTTCGTGCACCGTGAAAGGGCCCTCCCAGTTTGGCGTGAATTTAGGAGCTGACATGTTGGCCCGCACATGCTTGGCGGCTTGAAGAACAAGGTCGCCCTCGATAAACGAACGTGGCTTGACGGTCTTCCCATAAGCTTTCGTGAGTTGCTCATGATACTTCTTCATGCGGCGCAGGGCCGTGGCTCGTCGTTCGTCGAGGCCGTCAAGTGCCGCCAGCCGGGCTGCTTCATTTCCGAGACTGCTGCTTAGGGAAAGTCGAGCCGATGGTTCTGCGATCTCGGCAGGTACCACACACTCGTCCCCGTAGACGAGAGAGAAGGGCGTGGCCTTTGTCGCTGTGTGCATGGATGTTCTGTAGGCCCAGAGTGCCAGATTCAGTTGTTCGGACCACGACCGGTCGGCGTCATGCACCATTCGCGATAATACTCGTAGCAAAGTCTTGTTGGACGCTTCAGCTTGACCATTACCTTGCGGGTAATAGGGAGTTGATGTGGCATGGCTGATGTTGTACCTTTCCATGAGAGCTCGAACCTCTCGGTTAATGAATGGGGTGCCATTGTCAGATATAATACATCGAGGGATGCCGAAACGACAGATGACGTCGCGTAAGAAGTTGGAAACGGCACCTCCCGTGGCTCTCCGCAGAGGTACGGCTTCAACCCACTTCGTAAAGCGTTCAGTAGCAACCATGATCCATGAATGGCTTCTGGACGGCGGGTGGATGGGGCCGATGAGGTCGAGGGCCCAAGAATGAAATGGCCAAGGTGCTGAGATCATGTGCAAGTCGGATGCTGGCGAGTGTATCCTGTCGGCGTGCCGCTGGCAGGGTTGGCAGCGTCGGACATGCGAGATGGAGTCGGATTCCATAGTCGGCCAATAATACCCCAATCTTAGTAATTCTGCATACAGCTTCTGGGAGCCTTGATGTTCACCACAATCACCATTGTGTACTTCGTTAATGACTTTGACCACTTGGGCACCTTGCAAGCATCGCAGGGTGCGTCCCGAAAATCCCTTGCGAAATAACTCGCCTTCCGTCACAAAATACCTGACTGCCTTGCGCTTGATGGATCGTGCTGAGCCGCGGTCAGGTGGTAGAATCCCGTGGGATAGATACTGGATGAAAGGCTGGCGCCAGTCACCCTCGATGTCAATGACAAGAGCTTCGGCACCGTCGGGTGCATACAAGCACTCGGGACAATCCTTTTGTATATCCGAGGCGTCCTTGGCCATGGATGGCCAATATAATCCCATACGCTGGAGGCGACGATACAGAGGGGGACCGTCGAGGCCACAACACTTCTGGTGGCCGAGCTGTAATTTGTGTTTTGCCTCTTCCGGTGCCAAACATCTTGCTAGAGTGCCTCCGGGACACCGCCTGTATAAGACATCTCCCATCATTGAAAAGTCTGTAAGGGTGGAGGCATGAGCAAGAGATGGCGCTTTAAGTTTGTCGATGATAGGTTGCCTCCAATCGTCCGCAGTAACGTCCCTCGGGACTAGGTTCAGTGCTGTGCATGGTTCCATTCTCTTGACGATGGTTAGCATCCGTTGTTCACCATCGACCTCTATCTTTGACGCGATCGTGGCCAAGCAGTCCGCATGTCTGTTGTGGCACCTATTGTGATGTTCATACTGGACATGACCGAGTCTTCCTTCCAAGTGTTGCACCAAGGCACGATAAGGTGCCAAGGCTGGTTCTTTGACCGCGAACTCCCCGTCCGCCTGCTTCATGACCAGATTTGAATCTCCTTTCACACACAGCGCCTTAGCCCCCATACTGACGGCGATCATGAGGCCAATGACAAGTGCCTCGTATTCAGCTTCGTTGTTAGACACCGGGAATGCAAGTTTGAAGGATAATGAAGTGGTAACACCGTCTGGTGCCCGCAAGACTATGCCGGCACCCCCTTGCCGGAGGGGCGTGCCATTGGGGCCTTTGCTAGTGGCAGAGCCGTCGAATTCAAGCGTCCACAGTCCATCGATGTCGGTGATCAGGGCTGTCTCCTCCCCCGGCAGTTGATCCGATATCGGTTCACATTGTTGGCGTGGGAAGAAGGCCAGGAGGTCTGCGAGTGCTTGGCTCCGCAGAGCTGTAGGATTCTTGATAGATAAACCGAATTCGGCCAACAGCAGCAACCACCGTGTGAGTCGGCCAGACAGGGCGGGACGCGTAAGCATGTAACGGAGCGGGTCAGCCTTGGTGACGAGTGTGATCTGATGCGCCAGAAAGTAATGTCTGAACTTCTGTGAGGCGTACACCAAGGCTAGACAGTGTTTCTCGAGCTCGGAGTAGTTGGCTTCGGGCCCTCTGATCACTCTACTGAGGTAATAAACAGGACGCTCGACACCTTCGACTTCTTGGGCAAGCAAAGCCCCGATGGATCTGGGTGTGGAAGTCAGGTAGAGTAGGAGTGGGATGCCCCGTTGTGGTACGACCATGGTTTGCGGTGACATGAGGACCGCCTTAATCTGTTCAAATGCTTGCCGTTGGGGCGCGCCCCAATTCCACGGTGCGCTTTTACGCGTCAAGTGTTGAAATGGCGTAATGAGCTCGGCCAGTGCGGGTATGAAGCGTCGGAGGTAAGAGACCTTGCCGAGGAAGCTCTTCAGTTGCTTTGTGTTCTTGGGGGGGGGCATTTCTTGGATGGAGGCTGCTTTCGAGGGGTCAACGTCGATGCCCTGTCGACTGACCAAGAACCCGAGGAACTTGCCGGAGGAGACTCCGAAGGCACATTTCAATGGATTCATCCGCATGTTATACTGGCGGCAACGATCAAAGACCGCTTGAAGGTCGGTGAGGTGATCACTTTCCTTCCTGGATTTGATAATAAGATCGTCGACATAGTCTTCCACAGTATGGTGTATCATGTCATGGAATATTGCTGTCATAGCCCTTTGATACGTAGCACCCGCATTCTTGAGGCCGAAAGGCATAACTTTCCAACAAAAATTACCCATAGGAGTGCGGAAGGCTGTCTTGGCGCTGTCGTCGGGGTTCATGCGAATCTGATTATAACCTGCGAACCCATCCATGAAAGATAAAGTTTCATATCCGGCGGCGGCCTCCGTGAGCATGTCGATATTGGGTAGTGGAAACTCGTCCTTGGGGCACGCCCTATTCAAGTCCCGAAAGTCGATACAGACGCGGACTTGGCCATTCTTCTTTTGTACAGGGACGACATTAGCCAGCCAAATAGGGTGAGTGATAGGTTCGATGAAGCCTGCGCGCAGGAGGCGTTCAATCTCTTGCTTGATTTTCAATTCGAGCTCGGGGCGGAATGTCCGCGGGTGCTGTCGGCTAGGGATGGATCCGGTAGCAATGTTGAGATGGTGTGTGACTAAGGCAGGATCCAGTCCGGGCATCTCATTGTAGCTCCATGCTAAGACATCACGATACTCGTGCAGGAGGGAAACCAATTCCTCTCTTCGGCCGGGGGCGAGTTTTGTGCCAATGTAGGTGTGCCGCGGTTCTTCGCCCGGGTCGGCCAGGTTGATTTCTTCAATATCTTCAGCCTGAGGTCGAGGGCCATCCTCATAGCAAGGTGGTGCCGCGCCGGGGGTGAGGTCAGGATCTGGCTGGCAATGCTCGGCCGTGCGGCACCATTCAGTCTCTCCAAGGGGGTCGGGGTCGAGGGGGTCTGAGGAGGGACCGCCTGGAGCCCCTGCATACCGTCATAATTGATAGATGATCTTGCCGTCCTTGACGATACGTCGAAAGGCCGGCTCAGCCTTTTGCTTCTTGGACTTGGGGGAAGAAGGGGGGAATTGGTCGTGGCAGCAGGCGGAAGCGGTGGGGTTGACCCATTATTCTTGTTACTTCTCCCGGTTTTGTCCTTGGGAAGCTTGTCCCCGCACAGCTCATCCCAGGTCGGCAGCCTGGTAGAATGTACATGAGTAGCATTCTCCCCATCCTCGGCGAAATTAGTGAAGAAGGAGGCCTCGGCGAAATAAGACTCGGCGCATTCAAAGGGGGCTTTGGTTGCAGGGATTGTCATTGCTACCTCATGTCCCGTAGAACCGGCTACCAGCTTCACACATTGATGGTATGTTGAGGGAACGGCCTTGTTGTCGTGGATCCATGGTCTCCCGAGCAGGAGGTGAAAGGCAGACTCGCTGTCTATTACGTGAAAAGTAGTGTCGCGACGGACAGTTCCGACCATGAGGTCGATGGTGATATGGCCGAGGGTCGACTGAGGACCCTGTCCAAAGCCGGTAATATTGACGGGGTCACGGATGATTTTCCTTGGGGGAATGCCGGCCTGTTGCAGGGTGATGAGGGGTATGATGTTGATCGAGGCGCCGCAATCAACCAAGGCACGACGGAAGCCCGTGCCATTAACAGTACACTCTAAAAACAGCGGCCGATTGTGATGCTCGATCGGCGGCGAGTCTTCATCCGAGAAGACTAAGGCCGTAGAGGGGATGTGACGTAATTCAGCCTGGGCGGCGAAGCATTCGGAACCGAGGCCGGTGGTGACCTCGAGCAGGCAATTGGAAAGGTAAGTCCGGGCGGCGGGTGAAAACCCCATTTCATCAAAAAAACTTTTGATCTTCGTCATCTGTCGAAGGGGAGGCATCGACTGCTTAGCTGGAGGAGGCACGAGGGTCAGTGTGGGCTCTGCCGGGGCTTCGTGGATTACAGGCTCGACATGGTCAGTGACAGCCATAAGGGCCTGGTGCTCCCTACTGTTGCGATGCGGTGGGTAGGGATCTTTGCGCACATCGTTATTTTTCCGTAGCTGCAGGTCGCCCGACGCTACCTTCCTTGCAAAGATGGTTCGCAGTGCATTGCAATCTTTGAGCGGATGGCCAAGGGCTCGATGGAAAGGACAGTAGGTGGGCCTGGCCTTTTCTTCGTCTGTGATATTGGTCCGCATTGGTGGCAGTTGGAAATTTTTGTCATGCGCCACCCATTCGGCCAAGAGTTCCTTCACTGTATTCAGGTCACAGGGATAGTTAGGTGCGGGTCTTTGTTGCCTTCGCTTGTCGGAGCCTTGGTTCACATCTGGAAGCTGACGCTTGAAGCCTGCATAGTTGTTGTTGTCGTTGCTACGTTGAGTGATAGGTGCATCTGCTGAGGCCAACAGCGTACTTTGCGGTCGAGGCTTCCATGACTTGACAGGACCAACTGTCTCGTAAGTTCGTCGGGCTGCCTCCTTGAGGTGTCCCCATGACCTTAACTGTAGGTTCTCGATATGCACTCGGTAGACGTCAATCATATTTTTGATGCATATGGGAACCAACGTTTCGTCTTTGCTGAAATCTGTGCACTCAAGGCACTTAAGATGAAAACGATGCACATATTTATTCAAGTCTTCCCCCTGGTTCTGGCGAATGCCAGCAATATCAACGATAGTCACGCGCTCGGTCTCGTAATGAAATTTGTCTAAGAACAGCTGGACCATGTCGCCCCAGGTGTGGACGGTCCCTGCGGGGATCTGGTGATACCAAGTGTAAGCCAAGCCCGTAAGGGACTTGTGGAATTCTCTCAACTTCAAGCTGCTTCCTGTACCATACTGCTCCAAGGAGCCTGCAAACCTTGTTAGATGTTCACGGGCGTTTCCCTCACGTCCGTTGAAGAGCACAAAGTTTGGTTGCTTGTACTTGATGGGGTAGGGTGCGATGGCGATATCATTGGCGTACGGGGCGTGTCCGGTTAGACGGGTTGAGGAGTCCGGCTCGGAATTCCTCGACAGGCGACGGACAAGGGCCTCCAAATCTGACTGAGTGACATAGTTGGAGGATGGTGCCTCATTGCCGGTCAAGGGGTGATGACCGCCTGGTGCGTCGCGAGCCCCCGAGCCCCCAGATGGCACGGCTTGATGAACGGGGACATGGGAGGGTTGGTATGGTGCAGGTGCTGGCAGGGGCAGCTGTGCAGGGGCAAGTGTGGGTTGGCGAGACATGCCCATCACTTGGCCGGGGGTTTGGTGTTGCTCAACTGGATAGGGATTAGGTTCCATCTCGATGGAGTCATGCGTTTCGGAGGAGCTTCTTGCCGGCGTCAGATGAGATGGTGTGACAGCGGGGGGAATCTGCTGCAAGACTGGCCCGAGATCCGTGTGTAGCTTGCGGGGCGGCACTGCAGAAGGAGATATGTCGGCTACCGGCAGCGACGGTGTTGCGAGCCCTACCGCCAAGGGTCTAGATGTCCAAGGCGGCGGTAGTCGCGACACTGGGGCCGGGGCGATGTCAAAAGCTGGCCCCGGTCCTGAAGGCTGGATTGATGGAGCGGCCTGCTGTGAGGACAGGGCTTGTATGGATTTTTGCATCTCCATAATGGCGGCTAGTAGAGTGGTCTGTGAATCTTGCAGAGTGGTGATGGTTGGAGTGAGTTGCTGGATGGCTGCATTTACGAGCACTTGTACGTCGGGGGTAGTGGTCGGCAGCTGGTCTCGGAGCCGCGTGGCGCTAGTCTCTTCCTGATCACCGAGGTGGTGTTCTTGCATGGCGGGGTTGGGTCCTTGGCTGGTTGCCCTAGTAGCTCTCCGTTGCACAGGCATAATGCCTAAGTCCGGAAGGTATGCAAACCGCAATACGATGCTCACCTCCCCAGCGGAGTCGCCAAAATGATGGTGCCGGAAATGGTTCGATGATACGTGGAGGTGCCACAAAGGATGCGGTCTGAGTTGGCTTCCAGGTAGGCAACGTGGGAGACAGCAAGGACGGCGCAAGGGCCGAGGACAAGGCTCCCCAGACAGGTCGTGAGGGCTGGCAGTGCTGCGCAGGCAGGGTGACGATGAACAGGACCGACAGTCTACAGTCCGTGATGAGGGTATGGCGTCCAGGGTCCGTAGACGGGAGTTCAAGTATATTTCTCTCACTAGAATTCCAGAGAGAATGTTTCTTTTAGAGAGAGAAAGTGAAAAGTCCAAATGAGAAAAAGATCCTTGAAAAAGCTCCAAAGTCCACTATTTATAGGCAAAAATGTGCATGTGTCATAAGTTGACATGTGTCGCCCCCTGGGAACGACACGTCACCAGGGGGCCAACGCACTGACCCTTCGTTGGACTGCCGGTTCCTAAGTTCGTGCTGCCCTGCCCTTGCAACATCTCTCTGCCTGTCTGAGGAGACTGATCATGCCGCGGTAGCATGGTCAGAGTAGCCCGTTGCCCCAGCCTCCAGTCCAAGCCCTTACTGAATCCCACAGGTCTGGCAGCGGTGGGGAAGACCCGACGCCCAGCTGCCAGGTGGACTAGGCAAGATGCCCTTCCGAAGACCTGCTCCCGTCTCCGAGTGACCCGGGGGTCATAGTCCTTAGGGGTGCCGACGCGAGCCCCCAGTGCCAGAGCACGTAGGCCAGTCACGCAGGCACCCTGGCGGAGATAGTGTCCTGGAGGAGTAGCCTATCCCGTAGGCATATAACATGATTGCAGCGCATGGGGCGCGGTTGAGTGCGGGCGACGAGGGTCGCAGAGTGATCTCCGAGCGACGAGGGTCGTTGCGTGGATGGCGCGCGACCGTGAGCGACGGTTGTCATGGCGACAGAGCGGCCACAAGTGACGGTCATCGAGACTACGGGCGACGGTCATCGCGACGAAGGGGCACGGCCGAGAGCGACGGTTGTCGCGACTATGGCGGAGTGCGGCCGCGAGCGACGGTCGTCGTGACAATGGGGTGGGGTCAAAGGTGACGGCGTCGGTGTTCAAGGCAGGTGGCCGACCCCCAAGGGAGGCCGACGCTTGGGGGAGGCCGAGCCTAGAGGGAGGCCGACCCCCCGAGGGTGGCCGACCCCAAAGGGTGGCCGACCCCTTGGGGGAGGCCGACCCTAGAGGGAGGCCGACCCCCCGAGGGTGGCCGACCCCTTGGGGTGGCCGACCCCAGGGGAGGCCGACCCTTGGGGAGGCCGACCCCCCTACCCCTTCGGGTGGCCGACCCCCCGAGGGTGGCCGACCCCTTGGGGTGGAAGGCACGCCGAAGTCGCTTCACGAATGGTTCACGTGACTTGAGCATGCGTTGCTTTGACCGGCCCTCGAGCGTTGAAAAGTTGACCGCTGACTGGGTGATGTGTCGTGCAAAGTGGGTCCCTTGGCGGGTCTTGGGGTGCGACCAGAATAGGGTATGAACACTCCTTTACCAGAATCTTCGTCCCCTTTTCGCTCATCTAAATTCATCTCTCTCGGATCTGCCTGATCGGACTCGCCATTCAAGCTCTGCCTAGAATCCTTCAGGATCAAGCTCATTCATTTATGTCCATATGTTGTAAAGAAATTTCTATTTTTTTTTTCGTTGTGCTTTCTGATATATTACGAGTCTTTATTTGTTGTGATTAATCTGGATTATAAGGAAGATGAGACCAATTTGGTTGTTTGTCGATAAACTAAAATTCTTGAAGGGTGTTTTGTTTCTTGGAATTTTAAGGGAAGGAACTGGAATTTTGGGATTGGGTTTTGTTCTGTTCTTTTATTTGTAAATGTGGTGGTGTGTTTTTTATTTTTCTAGATCAAATCGATCAATTGATTTTTGGGTGTAGTGAGGGTTATTGTTCTTCTCTGGTTTCCATTGAAAGACATTGATTTTTATTGGAACTCTTTTGCTTATTTGCTTATGTGTGCTAATTTTTTGAGGAAACAGGCAGGAATTTTTTTTTTAATTTTGTGAAATTAGCTGAATACTTGTCAAACATCGACAATGATCGTACATTTGTACTTATTATTATGTTTGAACCAAATTGAGAGGGAGACAATAGAGTCTGGTATGGGAAGGAGACCACATAGTCTGACATCTCTTATGTATCTGGTCTGGGTGTGGCAGGTATGGAGCTTGGATCTTGAGATGGGAAGCGTAAGGGATGTTGTGAGAAAGAGAGATGGTTTTTCGGTTGGAATTGCAGATATAGGGGGGGAGAGAGAGAGTTTTCTGATGCACTGAAGAGAGTTTAGAAAAATGGTGCACAGTTGAACGGGTGTAGCTTTTCTCTAACAAGGAAGTGGATAGCATTGAGAAAAGCTGAAAACACCTCAAGGTGTTTGAGGTGTTTTCAGGTTTTTCAGCACTCTAAGTATGTGTATTCAAAACAATTACAGAATATGATTAAAAAAATATTCTGAAAAAAGCATCTTTTTCACCATTATTGAAAAAATGGAAAACAAAATTCCTAAACATACAGGCCCTTGATTCTTAGTTTCTAATACTTAAGTTTTGAGGGGTTTAACAATAGCTAATGACTATGGCTCGATTTGTGTTAAACTGAAGGGTCTAGGTTTAATTGTGAGTAGCGTGAGTTCTTTCTGATACGAAGTTGAAGTCGTACGAATTTTTAGGTGGATAGGATAAATGAAATGCATATAGGGATTTTACATGTAGATTTCTTTGCTACAAAATTAGCCACAAGTATTTAATGACTCTCATGAAACTTAATAATACCTTTTGTATGCATTTTAAGTGCACTTACTTTATGTGTATTATTTTACTTATTAAAAAAAATTAGTGAATTCGATATAATTTTTGCATTCCCTAGAGAAAAATCATGGTTCTACCACTGCAAACAGGTACACCCACCAGATACAGGCAATACTCGATCCGTTCCGCGTAAAACTGGCGACATCAATATTACCTGATTTTCTTTGGGTAATCTTTTCAGTGCTTGTATCCTACCCATGCGGGTTGGATATTATCTGCGGGTAAATGGTTAAATTTTTGATTTTTTTTATAAAAAATATAAGTACCTCATTTTGCTAGTTATTACCTACTAGGTGGGGATAATTTCTTCCTTTTCTTTTTGCTTCTTTTGCTGTTTTTTAATTTAGCTAGCATGCTTCTTGTTTTTAGGAGGTTTTTAAAAATCTTTTTCAACTTAGAAAAAATTGAAAATAATTTAAAGTAGCATATGTTAAATACCATAAAAGCAATAGCAAGCATCAACCACATTTCCTAGCCACAATCAAAAATAAAACAATTAAACGTCTACAGGAAATACAAAATTGCATGAATTATTAATCCAAAATAAAGTCATCAATTCCTTGTAGAATTCCGTCTTGAACGACGGTGAATAGCAGTGGTGGCGGATGTGAGCTTTTCGATCGACAGTGGACTGGAAGATTGGTGGCCTCAACAATCGATCAGTGAGAGAAGACTGAGTTAATGAGGCCGAGGGATAGACAAAGTGGTGATGGCAGGCAGAGTAGGGCAGTGGCTTTGAAAAGTGAGGGGGTTAAGTGGCTGGCGAATGACGACTACATGAATCGTGATTGATAGGTGGCGGTCGGTGGTGGCCTTAGAGCGAAGGGGCTGGCAGAATGATGATTGGCGATTGATCTCAAGTGAAAGACGTGACGATACTGAAGAAGGATGGGGCGTCATGAGATTGAGAAAGAAGAGAGAAACAAAAAATTGGAACATGAAGGGTTAGGGACTTAGAACACAAAAATGTGTCTCTATATGTGAAAGTTGGGTAATCTATTACCCGACCTGAACCAATATGAGAATTATGGGTCAGGTTGGGCCGGGCCTGTAACATCCTTGAATTTTTCGGAACATTAACACTCAATCGATCAATGCTTACTTATTCAATCATCTCAATTCCACTAAGTAAACCCCAATAATATTCATATAAGAACTCTACAATTCTTCACTATCTGTGTTTAAATGCAAAACTAGATTAATGAACTCAATTAGATAGATTACACATTGATTCCCTCGTAGGGGCTTAAGTAAATAGAATAATAATAAATCTAATCTAATTCCATCATCCGGCTCTAACCGATCCAAGAATCTACTGGTGGTTAATACCATGCAGAAAGGAACCGAAAAAAAGGAATGAGTTTTCGAGAGCTCAGTAAGGTCGCTCAAAATTCAGTAAGATTACAAACGATTTGGTCAGAAGGTTATGTTAATGACAATATAGAAACAATATTTTCAATTTCGCAATTCAAGATTCAATAAATGCACTTTCGATTTCACTTAAGCAATGCAGATGATATTGGACATGAGTAAATTGCAAAGCCACACAGGCAGTGCAGGATAACACTTAGCAAAGCCACACAGGCAGTGCTTAATAACGATATGGTTACATATGCATATGAACACTAGCTAGACCCTCAAGGTACTAGCATTTCCCAACAATAACAGACCATCTTTATATCACCCCTGATACATACCATCCTTATAACTCCTCAATACACTATCTCATGCCAATATACAGAATGCAATAAGCGATATTACAATGAATAAATCGACAATCAAAGAAAAATAAACACTGAGCATCGAATGAGGTTTCAATAAATGCTTAAGGCTCAAAGCAGGGTATAAACGGCAATCGACGCAAATATCATAACAAAAATAATCGAATCCAATGGAAGCATCAATAACAATTTAGAAAGAATATTTACGATGTCGAATTGATAAAATAGGGTTTCGGAATAACCTAGGTCGACAAAGTCATTTATCAGAACACCATCTGTACCACTTAATTATAAATCTAATAATATAACTATCCACAATGTACTTATTTCTCTACCCAGAACGATAAAATTCGGAACGGGTTTCACACACGGCCAACCTACCCCAAGATTCGTTACACTCCCGGAGACCTTAGAAATATCTCAAAAATGTCCTAATCATTCATTAAACATTATTTATGGCTTAATATGACATATGGAATAAAAATATAATTTTTGAATATTTTTTATTAATTTCGAATTAAAAATAATGTTCTTAAATACACTAAAACCAATAAATTGCCATAATTTCTTCTAGTTGGAAATAAAGGCTTATAATTTTTGTAACAGATTTAGAGAACTTATAAAAATTATAAAAATTGAAATCAGAAATTAAAAGGCATGAAAACTATTTTCAAAAATTTTCATTTTGTTAAATTCAATGCGATAGAGAAATAATAGTAAACAAACTCTAAAAATCACCAAATTTACACTGAGTCTTTATTATGCTATAAAAGAATTAATCTAATTTTTCCTAGAATATTTTCAGGGTTTAAAGGCTTCAAATGAATTTTACAATTCTAAGTTCACAGAAAATACTAAATATACATATGATCTCAGAAAATTATGAAATTTTACCAGTAATTTTAGCGCAGTCTCAGGTAGTCTCCTATAAATTTTCACATTCTAATATTCAATATACGTTATCCAAGTGCGTAATAAGCCTAACATTATTCGTGTACCCACACATAAGTACACAGCTCACTGACACACGCACCCAGCACACACATGCACTCAATGGCTACCCAGTTACTCCCTCTCTCAGTCCCATACAAGCACAACTTCCTCACAGAAAACTCTCACGCACACACACTATGTACACAACACCACACACACACACACTCTTATATACACATATCTACTCTCACCCCACTACACTACATAGGTTGTATCCATTCCATTTCTCTCATCCCATACACTATGACACACAGTTTCCACACGCTACCTCTACACGGCACTCACCCAGGCACACTCACAAATCACGGCATATGTTCACTGCCATTTCACTCACATTTCACACACTATCACACTCATGCAAACACACCCTCACACGCACATAACAAACCTAACACACAGCTGCCCTCTTTGCACCCATTTCAGTTCACTCCCTCTCTCTCTACCTTCTCTTCCTCTAAACCCACATACACACACAACACTATAGCCCACACACTCATGCACGGTTTACCTACTTCACACACAACTCTTACTCACATTAATCACAAAGAATGGGCAGTCCTCCTGTCATCTATTAACCCATCACAGTCAACCTCTTATGATTACAGAAAACCTACTCACTTTCAAGAACCCAAAAATGAGAACAATACCCATGATCTCTCTCTATAGATCTAAACCAGCAGCTCATGGCCTCTATCTCACTCTAAAACCCACACGTACACACTTCTATACATCCACACCATGTATATAGACACACATTGTCCCATCACTCACCAATTGCACACCACATCACACATACAAAACACTGGCACAATATGTACATATGGGCTGTTTGCAGCCCTGTTTCACTTAACACACACACACACCACACATACTTCTCATCCACCCAGTTGCACACAAAACACACAGACAACACACATTGCCTCACTGTAGTGATCTCTCTCTCCCTTGCCCATACACACGCACACATCTACATATCACGGTCACATATTTACCCATATCTCACAGAGACGCACGGCCAAGGTTTCTCAGTGATGCAGGTTATTCTCTGCGATCTACCTAAATCGCCACAAACCCATCTATATTCGGCCATGATCTCACGATAAATATATACACTATACTTTGATTTTAATTCTATGAATTACGACAGTCCTAATATACAACTTTTTTCGCATTCCTCTCATGCTTCCCTTCAATCAAAAAACAAAATAGAAGATGAAAACAAAAAGGAGACTTACCGGAAAAGGCAACTCCGATCGCCGGAAAAGTCCCTTAATCTTACTCTGCCTCTCTCTCTCTAGGTGAGTTTGATGGCTTATAGGGAGCCTTGACGGCTGCCCAAACTATTCAATATAAATATAGTCACAAGAAACCCTAATTAGAAAATAAAAGAACCCTACACACCATTTGTCGCTAAAACCTCCAACTAATACTTTTCAATACGTGATGTGTTAGGAAAAATTATATATGGTTGCTACGCCACTCTGTTGGAGAAATCGTTGCTAATAAGTAAACCGTTACTAAAAATTTAATTGTTACTGAAAGTATACCGAATGCTAATGTAGATAGTTCGCCGCTAAAAATACACGTTGGCGTTTAGTAAATATATATGAAAAAATGTCGCTAAAGGCTGTTGATAAAAATTCGGTCACGCTAATCTTCACTAAACACTTCAATCAATATTACTTAGAACTGTTAACATTAAATTATTAATTATTATTTCTAAAATAATTTTTTCGCTAAGTGTCACAAACTATAATGCTCAGCTCCTCTAACCTACATCATTTCTTTTTCTTTTTTTTACCGTAAAATCAGCATAAAATTTTGGGGTATTACAGGGCCGGGCTGAATTTCAATGGGTCTCGCATACATGTACCTGTACCCTAGTTTTTGGGACGGGTCGGGTAAACCCTCAAATACGGGCCAAGAATTTCCAAGTGTACTTTACAATGCACCAACAATTGCAAATAGTTATGACAGTTAAATGACTCTCCATGTGTCATTTAGCAACCATATTCTGAGAGGCACCACAAAAAAGGTGACATTGGTATTTAAACAAAACTGATAGTTCTATTAAAATCCAACAGTCACACCCTTTTGTTCAAACCAGGTTGATTTTTTTGCAAAAAAGAAAGGCTCGGCCCTGCGCAAAGTGCAAATTGCGCCTAAAAACATCTTTATGCCACTGGCGTCGCGGCCGCGGGCTCATGTGCGAATGCATGACCGTGCATACTTTTTGTTTGTAGAACAACAAAGCGTGTCATAGGGCCAGTAATATACTTTTAGCCTTTCCATTTCTTAAGCAATGTGGGAATCCACATAAATATGTCCATTTTTAACCTTATCATATGCCCAACTTTAACCAATCAGTGATTGAATGCTTCTGTGTGGACATTAAATTCCTTGAAATGCAATTTTTAAAAGCTAAGGGTCCAATTATTGAAAAGTTTGGGACAAAACAACCATCTCCATTTCCCACAACCACTATGTATGCTCGGAACCAATACCAAATGTCACGTCATCATACCTGATAACCCTACAATTATTTAACCTACGATTATATTTGATTTTGATGATAACTAACATTAACGATTATGTTGTCTAACATGCATTGAGTTGATGAAGCAATAGGTACAATCTCATACTCATGCAAACGGAGAATCAGAAGAACAAATCGTTCAAAGTCACTCAACGGAACGCATCGAAGAAGGAATTCGTCGATTGAGTTTTACAATGCTTTATTTCCTTCTTTGTAACTAGACTTAGAGAGATGATTGTAACAATGACTGTATACCTAGAACTTGTCCATAAGTTTCCCTTGCATGCATAAAAATTTTTCATTCTTTGAAAGTAATGAAACTACATTTTCTGAAATGCAGTCGACTGCAAGTTAGGCAGTAAGGTATTACAGTCGGCTGCATAAGAATGCAGTCAACTGCAATACTTCCAGTAGCCTATTACAGTCGACTGCAAGTTAGAAATTTTGAATTTCCAACGGCTACTTTGGGAATACAGTCGACTGCAATGGCACATTACAGTCGACTGTATTTACCGTTTGGCGCATTTAATGCTCCACCTAATTTCAAACGGTCATATTCATCCCCACCTCTATAAATACTCATCTTGGGCATATTTTGATTTATCAATTGCATTCAAAGCCTTCTTATCTTGCATTTTCTCAAAGATCAAAGCAATTGTTCAATCTCTATTGGTTTTCATTGTTTTCTCATCCATTCAAGAGAGCATTTATTGTGAGCTTACATTCGAGAGATATACACTTTCATAAAGTCATCAGAACTCATCTCTCTTGTTCTAGAGCTTGAACTTGTACACATCTACTTCTTAAGAGTGAATCTTTGTACACAATTCTTTATCTAAAGTTTCTTGTTTCAAAGCTTGGGGTTGTCAAACTTTGGGATTGTCAAAGCTTGTTCCTGATGTGGGCATAGCATCAAGGGATTGTAAGCGGTTCGATCTTGACCCGTAAGAGAGATCATACTAGTAAATTCTAGGGCCTTTCAAGGGACTTCCTTGAAAGGGTGGACGTAGGCTTGAGGGTATTTCAAGTCGAACCATTTAAATCTCCTTGTCAAGTATCTTTAAATTCTTCTCTCTTTACATTATCATTTTATACTTGTGTTGAGATTGGTTAGTTTGCTTATTTGAGATATATTGTGTTTGTGGTTTGTTGCTTGTATATTTTCTAGTGTTATTAATAACTTCTCTAAGTTTGTAGTAATTACTTGTTAATTTTTTAAAGTAGTCTTAAAACCCTATTCACCCCCTCTAGGGTTATCTTTTTGGTTTCAATACCCCTTACACCCGATCTATCTTCATCTCCAATGATATTGAGTGTCTTTTCACCCTCGAATTTGATGCTAAAGAAGCCACGGTCCCAGTGCTAAATGACATGTTTGTGGTTCACTCGCGTGGGTAGATAGTGATTCCGTCTGAAACGTTTTCGTGGTGCTATTTTGACATCTATCTAAAGTTAAAAAGAAAAAAATTGGCTGCTACCCTAATTGAAAGAATCTTCCTCCTACCCCCCATGTAGCGACAATTGATATTTGCTAAATATTTTTAATGGCTTTTATTTAGTGACGCTAAAAAAGTGCTGTTATGAGTTGTCGCTGAAATTGTTAACTGAAAAGTCATTAAAGACATTTTTGCTGCAATTAATTGTCACTATACATGGGGTTGGAAGAAGATTCCTACTATCGGGGTAGCAGCCAAAGTTTGTTCAAGTTAAAAAAGGCTTAGATATCAGCGATGTAGGGAACCAAGTAGAAAAGATTAGTAATATAAGCCGGTCAATTTGTTTAAAAAAGATAGGAGAACAATTAAAAAGTTTGGGTCAATGTGTTTACGGTCAAAAACAAAATATAAGCCGATAAAGATTAGTAATATAAATCGCTTAATACACAACTCATATGAAGTTTGAGCTCATTACACTCACCTACTTCAGGTTTGAGAAATTACACTGCCGGCTAAAGTTACAATATTACTATGTTACTCTTGCAAATTCAGCTACTTATGCGATTGTTGTTTTTCATATTCTTCATTATTAAAAACCCTAGAAGCCATCAATTGAAGGCTCCAAGTCAATTTTTGAAAATCTTTAGTTCAACAGATTGCAATTTTCTATGTCAGGTATATCATATCCGACATTTTGAATGAATGGTCACACCCTTCAAATTAGAAGCCATCACGTTTTCCACCATCACCTAAATATGCAAGCCCACAAGCAAGCGTGAAAGCGGTATCTCAAATTAGGACCGAGATCCAAGTCACAGCCTAAGGAAAACAATGCACTGCTTTGGATGAATTCAAATGAGATCATATCATATCATATCACAACTCTGTTAGGAAACCGACCCCTCAGTTGCAGATCCATCTATGTGGTTAGATGTCTATGCAAGGTTTGTGCTTGAATTAGTGACTTAGTGTCCACAAAAGAGGGGGAAAACAGAGATACTGGTTAAAGAAGGAGAGATGGGTGAGGGACAGGGGAAGGTGGATGGAGATGCTAAATTATAGGCATAATGGTAAATTACAGTTGTTGCTGCTTAAGGGCGATGAGGATAGATGAAACAAAATATATTTGAAAGTTGATTGGAGAGGCAGGGTGCAATCAACTATCATCATAATATAATGGATGAAGTCTAAATTTTCAAACTCAATGCTAGTGAGTGTAATTACTTAAAAATTCATGTATTCTTGTATAATTAATGCAAACTAAATTCACACTCTATTGGTTGATATAAAAAGTGCATTAGATACACATTTTAACCTTTCAGCGGCAATTGAGTATGAACTTTACCTGGAAATTGTGTGAATTGAGCTTCCTCTAAAGATTTTGATTACTTTTATTTTATTTGTGTCACTAAAGATAAAAATATGTCATTAAATTTTCTAATAACTAAAGTAAGTAAAAATAAATGGTCGAACGCCATATATCCCTTACACTCGACTTATACCATTTTTTTTTCTATATTTTCAAAATCATAAAAGGAATATTATTTAGAAAAATTAAAAACATGTATGAACTTGTTTAAATACTACTTTCAGACCTAAAAGAACAACAAAATTTGATAAAATTAATATTATAATAAAAACCTTGAAAACTTCTTAATGTTGTTGATACAAGTACCCTTTCATATATTTACAAGTCAAAATGAGTTGAATCATATATCTTGAATAATACATTTACATGTCAAGGTTAGCCAATATTGATTGAAATTGATAATTAAGAAAAATAAAAAAGGAGAAAATAACAGACAAAAAGAGCTTTTTTTCGCAAGATCCCACTGAATTGAAAATTGTGAATGCGAGTTGGCCAGTTGGATGGATTCTCTGTAAGTTTCCTTTTCGCGGGGCATTAGATGCCATGGCCCCGAGCTTCTGTTTCTCTCTGTTGAACACACAGCTCGAGACACCACGGGGAGATGTCAGTTGGACCAACCTTTTGTTTCTCTCTCTAATGCTTTGACTCTCCACTGATGACTTATGACCACCTCTCCCTCTATCCTCTTCTCTGTCTTTCCCGGTGGACGAGCAAAAGTTTGAAATACTCGTGTTCCTCTGGACTTGTCACAGTCCTCTCTTTTCAAGTAACACATCCACAGAGAGGAATGGGTGGAATCTTGCAGAAATCTGACACACTCGTCATCTGGGATGAATTCTTGAGTTTATACGTTGAAAAAACATTTGGATGGAATTGAGAGACTTTTTTTTTTTTGGGGATAATTTCATTTTAGTTTCACGTAATTTTTTCGTTTTTTTTATTTTAGTCTCTCTAGTACAAAATTCTTGAAACGAGTGTCTGTACTATATTCCGTTATCAATTTAGTCCTTCTGTTAATTTTTTCTTTTAAAATAAGGGCTAAATTTTTTATTTTACGGTATTGAACAAAATAGCATGGACCAATCATCCCTGTTGCTGCAACCACCAGTGCCCGCCACCATTCGGCACAGCATTTCTCGCCAACAAACCTGTAACAAGATCGTCGCCTCCACTCATCATGAAGAATAGACTATTTTCTTTTCATGCTATTTATCATACAAGATAGCGTAACTCTCCGATCACTTCAATTCAAACTTCAAAGCACTTCCCATATGCCTCAGTTATTTGCTTTTTTGTTGTTTCTGGCCAAGGCAGGGCACAGAAAGCTGCTCAACATCATTAGAATGGTTTGCAAGGATGGAGGCCTTTCTAAGATTCATGCATGAAAGCATAAGGATATGATAGAAACTGGCCCTTTTCTATTTGGAATCAAGCAGGCGTGAGTATATTTCTATTAAACTGTAAGCAAAGTTGCCCGTTGTTAGCTTGTCAAAAGCATTTACGTACCACGCCCAAGCAAAGGCAAGAGTATTTACGCACAAATCTTTCACCAATTTGGGTGCCCAACACGTCCACAAGTGGTAGACCTACGCGTGCATGTTCACCAGGTTTTTTGGTGAATAATATCACCTTTTGTCTTTCATGTACCTGGAAAGAGAAATGTTACCGTATCCTTCTTGATAAGATGATAATACTGTGTTGTTCCCGATCTATTCTGGTCCTACACAAGGTCCCACCAAGAGCCCCGTTTTACGCGACATGTCATACATTCAACGGTCAATTTTTCAATACTCACAAGCCGGTCAAAGCGACACATATTCAAGTCACGTGAATTGCTCATGAAGCAATCTTGGTGTTCCTTCTCCCTTAGGGGGTCGGCCACCTATCCTATCGACCGACGACCATCGCTTGTGGCCAAGACAACCGTAGCTCGTGGCCTCGCGTCGCCGCCACCGCGATGACCATTGCTCGCGACCGGCACCATCGCCGTGACTACTGTCATTCGCAGCCGTGCACCGTCGCTCGTGCCGGCGCGCCGTCGTGCTACAATCGTCACTTGCTGTCGCCCATATATATATATATATGTATATATATATATCCTGGAGGGAAGATATTATCGATTTCTCTGATACTTTCCTGCATTGCATAAAATGTGCATGTGTGTTTGTTATATGTATGTATATATATATATATATATATATATATATATATATATATATATATATATATATATATCCTGGAGGGAAGATATTATCGATTTCTCTGATACTTTCCTGCATTGCATAAAATGTGCATGTGTGTTTGTTAGTATTAAAATGCTCGTCATGTTACATTTCTTATCCAACTCTAAGTCTATCATATGGCGTCCAAGAATTACGGAGATGGACAAGCAAAGCCAGTTATGTTGGGGGGTTGGCTTCTAGGGCAGACAGGTTTCTTGGGTTTAAAGCTGGAAATATCGCGAGGAACTCACTGTCTGGGACATTACAGAATATTGGACCTGTTCATGGCAAATATAGTATTTCATCTGTTCTTGTTTACCTGTTGCTGCACTGATGCCGGTAGCTGTGAAAAAGAAACTTAAATTGTCAAGTTCTTTTCTTCCTTTATTATTATGGAATAACAACATAGAAACGTAATAACAAAATGAAGGTACACCATATGACTACTTGAATGAGAAATTAAATATCTATGCCACCAAATCGTTCAAACTGATCAAATTAAACCAATCCAATCCGAACCATCCAAAAATCTTAACGGTTCGGTTCATGGTTCACTTTTTGAAATTAATCACAAACCAATCCGAACCGAACTAACCTATGTATATTAATTTACTTTTAATGACATTCATAGATAAATTTCTATACATGACATTAGGCAAATCTAAATAAGCAAAACCTTGAAAGTTAAAAGAAAAGAAAATAATGAAATCAGTTATATAGCACAAAAGTCTAGTAATGGATATGTTTTGTACATTTATTCATTCTTTCTAAGTTACTTTTAGTGACATTCATAGATAAATTTCATATACATGACACTAGGCAAATCTAAATAAGTAAAACCTTGAAAGTTAAAAGAAAAGAAAATAATGAAATCAGTTATAATACAAAAGTCTAGTAATCAATATGTTTTGTATATTTATTCATTTTTTCTCATACATTAATGACAAAGGCATAACTGAATTGTTATTTTAACATATGTCTTGAAAAATATTTAAATGTTATGTTAATACGAGCACTTAGATATTGAATGTAATAACGTTACGTACAAATTAGAAAAAAATTATAACTTCAATTTTGAATAACATTGGGATCCAATAGTAAGTTTGCGGACGGATAAATTTTTTTAAATGGGCATAGACCGATCTAAATGGACCAAACCGAACCGCATAAATTGACTAAAATGAACCGTTCAAGCCGACGATGTTTGCTTCGGTTTGGTTTAAAAAAATTTCAAGGGAGGGATAAGGACTTGGTTCGCGATTTGACCTCTGAATCGAACTATAATCGAACTAACTTGAATGGTGCTCACCGTGTAACTATGCATTTATGCATACATAAGACATGACATTGAATCGGTGTTATAATTTGGCAATGTCCCTAATTGTACTAAAGTAGTGACTAGTGATCATCATCCAAGAGAAAAAAAAAGACCAGGCATGCCTGAAATATTTTTTGCGATCACAAACTCTTTAAGCAAGCATCAAAATATATTTATAGTCGTACAAACCTAGGTCCGAAAAGATGGACTTTGTAGTCTTGGCTAGTTTTTTTTTTGAAAATAAGAGAATTGCATTGAAACAGAAAAAGAGTTTTTTCGGCCTGAGGGCCATACAACAGTCACAAATAAAAGATACTGAAACTAGCATCCCACCACCTATCAGCACACTACATATATATAACAACATATTGCCAACACAACAAAAGAGACTTAAATCCGCAAGTTGTTGTCGACTTAGTCCCGATAGATATTTATCCGTGCTTGACAAGCAAAACCAGCTAAGAGTTGTGCTTCCTTCAAAATATGCTAATCAGTCCTATCAATACTAAAGTGATGGTATTTTTTGATAAGATAGCAAAAGTCAAAGATGATGGGTGCCACAATATCTATGATATCCTCAGATCCTGTCAGCTGAATAATGAGAAAATGAGATGCAGTTAGTACCAGAGTACCCAAAAACTTATGTTTCAAAGCCCGTGATCGGGCTAAAAGTAACCATGAGCTAAAGCAGTATAGGAATCTGACGGTTACGACGAGAATGGCCAGTTTTACAGCTTGGCTTTACGCAAAAGTAAAGAATCTCTCTCTCTCTCTCTCTCACACACACACACACACACACTATCTTGATAGAATTGGTAAAAGGTTGGCATGGAGCTGGAGAACCGGCATTTTACTTTTGGAACTGGAGAACCTGCATTAAAGGCGTAAATATGCAAAAATAAGCAAATAAGCAAGAGTTAACCCATTTTGATTTGTTTTTTCTGTTCTCTTTTTCAGGTTGGGAGGAAAATGGGGAAGCTACTAGACTTGAGGACTTCAGTTAACAGATTATGCTGACTTTACTTTTTATGCGTTTTGCATCTGGTGTAGCTTGACTAAATCAGCAAGAGTAACCTCGACTGATACATGGGGGGGGGGGGGGGGGGGTGACCGGTTGTGGTGTCTGGGTTTGTGCGTGGAGGATGGTGGTAGCAGCAGCTAGTAGAGATTTACCGTGGGTAATGAGGGAGGGTATGTGAGTGACGGGTGTGAGGTTAGCAGCGGAGGGAGGATGGAGAGAAGAGGTGTGCTGCCAGTGGTGGGTGGAACTGATCGTGGTTTATGAGATAACTTTGGGTCAACATTGAAGAATTTGTCACCCAGGGAAGGCGATTAAGTTATTTTAACCAAAAATTTAACACGAATCACCAAAATGTAAAGATATGGGGCTTCTAGTGTTTATGGTACAAACTCAAATACCTAAGTGATTTAGGCCACATAGATAACGTTATCAGATTTCAACCGAAGTGCAAAGGCTTTGGGAAGTAAGATGGTTGATGACTATTTTACACACTTTGAAACTCTACTTCGTTATAATAACTATTGGTTATAACATAAGCAAAAGCATCCATGTCATTCAATATCATGCACTGAAAACTTAAAAAAGCGTCCCTCCAATTCACTTTTAGCCCGAGGTATGTTTATATAAAAAATAAGAAACTATTAGAGGGCAAATTTGCAATCCATTACGGTGTGTTTGGATGAAGAATTTCAAATTACCTTATATTTTAAAATTCTTTCATTTTGAAATTCGTTGATTTACAACTTTAAGGAATTACAAATATTGTGTTTGAGCAATTTTGTATATTGGATATTTCATATGTGGGTTTACATTTAAAAATTTGAACATAGATAATTTAATATTGTATAGGTACAAACTAATGAGAGATCATCTCCTTTTTTTATGGAAGAAGTTACCTAAAATAATGAATACTCTTTTTGTGGAAGAGATTTGACAAATAATTAGTCTAGATTAGTTATTTTTGGAGGGAATTTAAGCACACCAAATCCCCTTTCCAAATCCTTCCTAAAATTTGGTAAATCCATCTTATCAGTATCCAAACAAAAAAATTTATACAATGTATTTCCAAATCCTCTATGAAAGTGAAATCCTCAGTTCAATTACTTCATCCAAACAAACTCTTATAGACCCTATAAGTGAGTGTTTGCGATAGATTTTGGGGTGGTCTGATTAAATCTAGATTAAATGGTGTTTGGTAAAAAAGGATTAAGAGGTTTAATCTGTCTCAAAAAGTTAAAGACTGGTCGAATCCATAATCCTGAAAAGTCATAAGTTTCATAATCATATTTGACCTTCTAATATACCATACAATCTACAAATTTCTCACAAGGACATTCTATACCCTAAGATAATTTGAAAAAGTTATTGTCAAAATGAAAAGTAAACAACTTTTGTATGTGGGTGAAAATAACTTTTTCAATAATTTATTTGCCTTCTTTCATCCAAACACTTTTTTGTAGCTCTAAGCTAGTTTACAACTATTTTTGGTAAACATCAAACTCATTTTGCTTAAAGTGGGTTAAATCTGATTTTGAGAATCGATTAAGATTTAAACTGAAATTTCCTCTTTTAAATAATCCCAAAAGGGCTCTAACTCATTTGATCATTTTTGTTTGTTATGCGAGGGTAAACTAAATGTTAGTTTTTCTTGGCTTGGTGGATAAAAAGGTTAGGGATAATTACAGCACTGTCCCTGAGGTTAGGGTAAAATTATAGTTAAGGACAATAAGTTTCAAAATATAACAGCCTTTTTTTTTTCAAATTTGTGTTTTTTACCTTATTACAACCCTAACTCTCTCTGTCTTTCCAACTTCCCCTACCCCGCCGTCGCCCCCTCACCCCGTCGTCACCCTCTCCAGCCCATCCCATCGCTGCCCCTACCCCTAACCTGTCATTGCCTAGACCCTTCTTCCCACCCCGTTATAGTTGGTGTGTGATAGATCTGTGTATGTCATCACCACTGATTGGCCGTGCTTGGCAATGTGCATTAGAGGCGTCAAGCCGTCCGTGTCGAAGTACGTTACGTCAGCTCCAGCAGATATCAAGGTTCTCATCTTGTCGGCGTTGCCGTTCCTCACCGCCTCGCACAGTTTCTCCTCGTCCGACATGTTGGAATTTGACTAGTGGGAAGTTTGGATGAGAAGGAGACGGATCTGGGTATGAGGGAAGCGGGCTCAAAAGGGCCCAACTTGGAAATGGTGGGCTAGATGATGAAGAAGGTGCAGCTGATTAAGATGCCGATGAAGATGACGAGGAGTCGCCGCTTCGTAAGGAGGTAGTTGAGGGAGTGGTAGAAGGATCTAATTTTTTTGAAGGAGGTAATGGCATTTGAAAAAGATTAACTTTCTAACTTAAGGGCAATAGAGTCATTTTCTTAAAACCGTTAGGTTTTAAGAAGATTCGTTTGGTCAACAGCTATAAGTGGTCACACCCAAGGGCCAACGACGGGTCCTGTTTTGCCCGACATGTCATATGGTCAACAGTCAATTTTTCAACGCTCACAAGCTGGTCAAAGCGACACATACTCAAGTCACGTGCATTTTTCCCTTGTGAAACAACTTTGGAAGCATGCCTCCTCCCTTTCAAGGGTCGGCCGCCTTCCCCTTCATGGGGTTTGCACCTTAAGGGCGTCAGCCGCCTTCCCCTTCATGTGGTCGGCGCCTTCCCCTTTGAGGGGGACGGCCGCCTCCCCCTTCAAGGGGTCGGCCCCATTGCTTTTGTACTCGGCCAAAGACCATATCGTCCGCCATTGCATGCAAGCCGACTCTGCGATGCCCGTCACCCGTGTCGCTCATCGTCTCCGCTACCTCCATTGCCCGAGCCCGCAAGCCGACTCTATGACCCCGTCGTCTGTGCCCACATGTAGACTTCGCGACCCCTGTTAGCAGCGCCCACACCCGCAACCCCCGTCACCCGCCCTGTATCCTATCTCTATGACCTTTATTGCCCGCGCCCGCGAGCAGACTTTGTGACACCTGTCACCTGTGCCTGGGTGATGACTATGCAACACTTGTCCCCTGTGCCCGCACGCTTTCTCTGCCACACTACGCCATGCCCATGTGCCACACATGCTGATACAGCCGTGCCCCCTAGCTGTCTATCACACACTACCATACACTCTCTACTGTGCCAGCAAAATGCTAGTTATATAGATTGCGCCCCCCGACTTCTGTCACACTACGATGCACCTTGTGTTGGTTCGTCCTTTCACCACACCATGCACCTATTTCCTTGGTCGTGGAACATGCTTCGACCCACTCTCCAGAGTGTACAGCACCCGCGGGGATAGGTGACTCCTCTCGGACACTATCTCCACCAAGGAGCTTCAACTCCCATTCTATAAGTTAGACAGCTCCTTCGCGATACTAACTCGGGCCGTCAGGTAAATGGATCCTCTGGGATGCTACCTTGACGCGCTCCTAGTGCTCTAGCACAAGGACTCACCCACGCGAAAGGTGACTCCTCCGGGACACTACCTCGGCTAGGGAGTTTTAACTCCCCTTTTACCAGGTAGACAGCTCCTCAGGGATGCTACCTTGACACGCTTCAACACAAGGACTCACTCGCGAGATAGGGTTGCATTCTGAGACACTATCTTTGCCAGGGAGCTTCAACTCCCCTTCCGAGAGGTAGACGGCTCCTCCAGGATGCTACCACTGTCCGTCGGGTAGGCAACTCCTCTGGGACACTACCATGGTGTGCTCCGAGTGCTCCAGCACAAGGACTCACCCACAGGGATAAGCGACTCCCTCAGGACACTATCTCTGTCAAGGAGCTCTAAGTGCTTCGGCATGAAGACTCCCCTTCTGCTAGGTAGATGGCTCCCCCGTGATGCTACCTTGGCCAGCGAGATAGACGACTCCTCCGGGACACTATCTCTGCCAGGGTGTCTGTGTGACTGGCTTATATGTTCCGAAACTGGGGCTTTCGTCGACTGTAATACCCCAAAACCCAAAAAAAAACCACTCTTCATAAATTTAATTAGTGTTATTAGTGACAATTTAAAACTTACTTAACGTTGACATATTTTTAGCGACGATGTAACCCATTATATATTTAACTTTGATGTGTACTTTAACAACAAAATAATTCATGAGCATTGATATATATATATATATATATATATATATATATATATATATATATATATATATATATATAGCGACAATTAAAACTTATTTTTAGCGTAGGCATTCTTATTAGTGACGTTTTGGTTAAGGGAGATAGCGTATTAGATTGTTAAAAAATTTCATAAGGCTTAATTTCTCATAACGGTTTATTTTTCAATCATTTCGTAATATTAAGTTTGAGTTAGAGGTTTTAACGACATTTAAATGAATAGGGCTTTCATTTTTCAAAATAGGGTTTCCTTTTTAACCTATATATTGAGAACATAGTCTGGCACCTACCTTTAAGGCCGCCAGACCCAATCGAGAGAAAGATAGAAGGTTCAGAGAAGGAGATCAACAAAACATTCGCCAGAAGTTTTCTGGTAAGGGCTCTTTAACTCCAAGGTTATTGTCTGTGTGTGTGTGTCTACATACACACACACACACACACACACCCATCATGGGTTGACATTGGTGGCTGAGAGATCGGGCGAGAGAGTGAACGGAGATCGGTTAACGCTGGCTTCAAGAACCGGTGTGCCTTGCGATGGGTGTGACCGTGTGTATATATGGGTGTTAGTGGTGTTAAAAGAGAGAGGAGTAAAATCTGTGTGGTGTGTTTTTCTTGATTTCATTTAACGTGGGTTATATATATATATATGATGTGAGTAAGAGAAAGGGGAAGGCTGAAGGCTGAAACTTCAGCCGCATCCATGGGTTCGTGCGTGTTTGGTGATGGCAGGGAGATAAGTTTAGCGGTGTGGGTTTTTGGCTCTGAAAATGTGTGCGTGCGTTTGTGTACTAGGTGCGCGTGTGTGCGTTTGTGTACTGGTATGTGTTTGTTGTGTTCACATGTGAGAGGTGGTCGTGTAATGTGAGTGTATAGCAACATGTGAGGCTGCCATGAAAGGTGTGTGCAGTGTGGTGATGTATGTGTGTGTGTGTGTGTTATTTGAGCAAGAAGAAGTCCCGCAGTGAATTTGTTGTGACGATTAGATGCTTATGAAGATAAAGCCTTGCAAGTGGGTTGACATCGGTGGATGAGAGATCGGGAGAGAGTGAACGGAGATCGGTTAATGTTGGCTTCAAGAACTGGTATGCCTTGCGATGGGTGTGACCGTGTGTATATATGGGTATATATGGGTGTTAGTGGTGTTAAAAGAGAGAGGAGTGGAATCTGTGTGGTGTGTTTCTCTTGATTTCATTTAACGTGGGTTCGTGCGTGTTTGGTGATGGTAGGGAGATAAGTTTAGCAGTGTGGGTTTTGGCTCTAAAAATGTGTGCGTGCGTTTGTGCACTGGGTGCGCGTGTGTGCGTTTGTGTACTGGTTTGTGTGTGTGTGTGCATTTGTGTGTGTTGTGTGCACATGTGAGAGGTAGTCATGTAATGTGAGTATATAGCAACATGTGAGGCTGCCATGAAAGGTGTGTGCAGTGTGGTAATGTATTTGTGTGTGTGTGTGTTATTTGAGCAAGAAGAAGTCCCGCAGTGAATTTGTTGTGACTATTAGATGCTTATGAAGATAAAAGCCTTGCAAGTGTATAGTGTAATGTATGAGTGGATGTAATATGACAACATGTGTGTGGGTTTGTGTGCTGAGTGGGTGAAATGGGGAAGGAGGGAGTTGCATGATAGTCATGGATGGGTATACTGTGTACTGAGAATGGGCAAAGAGTAAGGAAGAAGAAGAGAAGTACGAAGCGGGTAAATTTAGGTTCGCGTTAAATTCGGCACGTGCATATGTTAATGCACGCTTATTGTTAGCATGTGAAAATTTGCAGTATAATACGTTAGACAATATTAAAATTCTTGGTAAAATTTTATAATTTTTAGTATTTTCTGAAATTTCTAATTTCTAAAATTCTTTTAAAGCCTTTAAACCTTGAAAGGGAAAAAGTAGAGTAATGTTTTTATGCTACAAATAAGTCTCAGTTGGAATTTGATGATATTTGGAGTTGATTTGCTATGGTTTCTGTACCGCATTAGATTTGGTATGGTTTATGCTATGATTTGGAATTTGATGATTTTTTGAGTTGATTTGCTATGATTTGCTATGGTTTATGCTACTTAGATTTGGTATTTCAATTATGACAGTTGATTGAAAGTATAGTTTGATTGATGAAAAGTTACTCTGACAGATTGTGGCATTATTGTGACCGATTGATTGTTTAACATTCTGAAAAATTTCGAAATGTTACAGTTGGTATCAGAGCTTAGGTATATGATTCTGTAGACTCGAACCTAGGTGAACAAATGATCGAGCATAGTTTTATGATTCTGTAGACTTTAGAAACTTTTGAGAGGAAGCCTCGATTTTGATATTAGAGTTAGGAAAAGATTTAACATTTTGATGAACCGTACTAGTGGTTAAATATATGAAATTGTTTTGATGAAGATGTACCTGATAATATATATTATTAGAAATTTTAAAATTTGCATAGTCGTTTATAAAAGGTGTTTGCAGACTCTAACTGTAGTTTATCTGTTATAGCATGGCAGGCGCTCGTAAAGATGGAACAAGGGGTCGCGAAAGCCAAGCTAGGGGACGGGGAGGTCGGACTGGGGGTCGTACTGGAGATCAGGAGATCCCAATTGAGGAAGTGCCCCATGTTGAGCAACAAGAGCAAAACCCAGAACCCATGGCTGCAGCGCTGAATACCATGAATCAGATTTTAGCATTCATGGCCCAGCATTTGGTTAATCAGCAGCAAGGTACACAAAACCCCATTCAGTCGCAGCCACAACCTCAAAAAGGAAGTACCCTAAGTGAGTTTAACAAGCAGAATGCTTCAATTTTTAGTGGATCAGTGGACCCTATGGAGGCAGAGGCTTGGATTGCGGAGATGGAAAAGATCTTTCGAGCCATACAATGTACTGAGAAATAGAAGTTAGAATTTATGGTGTAGAAGCTGATGGGTGAGGCCAACCAGTGGTGCAAGATGGTAGAGGGTGGTATGACTCCTCAGCAGAAGACTTAGACGACTTGGGGACGATTTAAGGAATTGTTTGACAATAGGTACTTTTCTGTGAGCTATCGTGAGCAAATGTTAAGGGAATTTGCCAATGTGACCCAAGCAAATCAAGAGATAGTGGATGAATTTGAGGTGCGGTTCTCACATCTGGCAAGGTTTTCAAGTAGGATGTTACAAACTGAGGCAGATATATGTCAGAAGTTTGAGTGGGGACTTAAGTCAGGACTAAGAGATGGGGTGATTTCTGCACGTTTATCGAGCTACGCAGAGTGTGTTGATTTGGCATGTGCATTGGAACAGTCCAAGTCTGACAATAAGAGAAGAATTGAACAACGGCAAGGTGGCCAGAAGTGGGATAGTGAAGAGAATAGAACTTCAGAGACTAGGAAGCGTCAACAATTTTCTTCTACAATACAACATTGTGCTCAGAATGAGAAGATGGGACATGCACAGGGAATTAGGTCAGGACAGAGTGCTGGGCTTAGGGGAGCACAGAGCGCAGGAGCTAGATCAGTTCAGAGTGCTAGGTTCGGTCTTTTAACAGTTCTGTGTCGTACATGTGGAAGGAACCATGGGGATAAAACCATGCTATAAACTTACTGGAGGATGTTTCAAAGGTGGTAGTGTGGAACATCAAGTTCAAAATTGTCCTTTAGTATGGGAGAATAAATCAGCCCCCAGCTTCACACCTACAGCTAGTTTAGCTATGAGTAGTGCATCCCGTCCGGGAGCAGGTCAAAGTCAGCAGGGATGGAAGCCTAGTACATCGGTCAGACTTTTTGCTACATCGGCTTAGGATGCTACGACGTCCAATGATGTGGTGCCAGGTATACTTCCAAATAATCTATTAGGTACTCATATATTGTTTGACTCTGGGGTATCACATCCTAAGTTATAATTTGAATAAGATATTATGCTAGAAACATATGAAGTTGTGGGACTGCTGAGCCGTTGTTGATGTCTTTTGACTAATATTTTTGAGGTTACGTGACAATTTGGAGACATCTTCGTTTGAAAGTTACCGAGTAAAAGCATAGTGTTTTGATATCTTAAGTAAGTGAAATTTTGAGGAAGAAATTTTTATAAGTTGGGGAGAATGTAATACCCCAAAACCCAAAAAAAAAAAAACACTCTTCATAGGTTTAATTAGTGTTATTAGCGACAATTTAAAACTTACTTAACGTTGAGATATTTTTTAGCGACGATGTAACTCATTATATATTTAACTTTCATGTGTACTTAACAATGAAATAATTCATGAGCATTGATATATACATATATATATATATATATATATATATATATATATATATATATATATATATATATATATATATATATATATATATATATATATATGCAGCAATTAAAACTTATTTTTAGCGTAGGCATTCTTATTAGAGACGTTTTGGTTAAGCGAGATAGTGTATTAGATCGTTAAAAAATTTCATAACGCTTAATTCCTCATAGTGGTTTATTTTTCAATCATTTCACAATATTAAGTTTGGGTTAGAGGTTTTAGCGGCATTTAAATGAATAGGGCTTCCATTTTTCAAAATAGGGTTTCCTTTTTAACCTATATATATATATATATATATATATATATATATATATATATATATATATATATATAAAGAACATAGTCTGGAACCCACCCCTTAAGGCCGCTACACCCAATCGAGAGAAAGATAGAAGGTTCAGAGAAGGAGATCAACGGAACATTCTCTAGCGAGTTTTCCTGTAAGGGCTCTTTAACTCCAAGGTTTTTGTCTATGTGTCTATATATATATGAATATATATATATATATATATATATATATATATATATATATATATATATATATATATAGATCATGCGTTGACGTAAGTGGATGAGAGATCGGGCGAAAGAGTGAACGAAGATCAGTTAACTTTGGCTTCAATAACCGGTGTGCCTTGCGATGGGTGTGACCGTGTGTATATATGGGTATATATGTGTGTTAGTGGTGTTAAAAGAGAGAGGAGTGGAATCTATGTGGTGTGTTTTTCTTGATTTCATTTAACGTGGGTTATATATATATATATATATATATATATGATGTGAGTAAGAGAAAAGGGAAGGCTGAAGGCTGAAACTTCAGCTGCATCCATGGGTTCGTGCGTATTTGGTGATGGCAGGGAGATGAGTTTAGCGGGTGTGGGTTGTGGCTCTGAAAATGTGTGCGGGTGTTTGTGTACTGGGTGCGTGTGTGTGCGTTTGTGTACTGATTTGTGTGTGTGTGCATTTGTGTGTGTTGTGTGCACATGTGAGAGGTGTGCGTGTAATGTGGGTATATAGCAACATGTGAGGCTGCCATATATGAAAGGTGTGTGCAGTGTGGTGATCTATGTGTGTGTGTGTGTGTGTTATTTGAGCAAGGAGAAGTTCCACAGTGAATTTGTTGTGACTGTTAGATGCTTCTGAAGATAAAGCATTGCAAGTGAATAGTGTAATGTATGTGTAAAACCCCAAAATAACTAGTAATTGGATTATTATTATATTTAGGGCATCTTTGCAAATTTAATTATTTATGGGGTATTTTGAAATAAGTAATGAATATTTAGGGTCTTTTAGTTATTTATCAATCTTAAAGACTTTTAAAGGCTAGCCAAGTCTGTTTATCGATATATTTGGTTTTGGTTACAAAGAAATAAAAGAAGGAGAAAATTAGGGCTTGAAGATTTTAACCTTCTACTCATAATTGGTAAGCGATTGATCCTAAACCCTAATCAAAATACAATTGATTAGAAGATTTTATTCTTAGTGGTTGATTTTATTAATTAGGTTTGATATTTTTGGAAGATTACACAACTTTGCAAATCTTGTAGCATGAATTGAGGTAAGGGTTTCATGTACAAATCTGCTTCATTATCATTATTCTATTGATCAATTTTGTTGCTTTGATTCTAAATCAGAGAGAATTTATCTTTCATCAAAATTATAATTTATACGTTCGTTATTGTATCATGTGGGAATACCCATTTTAAAATTTTTATGCCTCCATCATGATATCTACTGTTTCGTATTTGCGGGTTGACGACATTGTTTGACTGCTGCTTTTGTGTTTTCAATCTCGCCGTATTAGTGCAAGTGTTTCTCTTACTATTTATTGTGCACGTGTACAGGTGCGCAGTACCATTAACATTTACCACCAATCATTGTCAATCATTACAAAAAAAATTGTTTAAAGTAATTGAAAGGGTTTTTGAGGAAAAATGGCCGTGAGAAGTGGCCTTGCCACGTGTCAATTTTGAAGTGGTTGGCAGCCTATCATGCCAGAGTTGATTACTACTTGAAACAAGTAGTGTTTTACATTCCCAGTCTACCTGAGTTAGTATGTCAGTGTTTAAGACCTGTTGCACCTCATTGCACTATATCAGCATTAACAGCTAGAAGGCTTCTTAGGAAGGGTTGCAATGGATTCTTAGCCCGTGTTTATGATACACGTTCGTCTAATGGGGATTTAAATAGTATTCCTGTTGTGAAGGAATTTGCAGATATTTTCGCGGAAGATCTCCCAGGGCTTCCTCCAGATAAAGAGATAGAATTCTCTGTTGATCTTATGCCAGGGGCAGCTCATATTTCTAAGGCCCCATATCGTATGGCTCCAGCGGAGCTAAAGGAGCTTAAGGTTCAGCTTTAAGATTTGTTAGATATGGGTTTTATTCGTCCAAATGTTTTTTCTTGGGGTGCACCTATGCTATTTGTTAAGAAAAAAGATGGGTCTATGAGAATGTGTATTAATTACAGGGAGTTAAATTGCATCACTGTGAGGAATAAGTATCCTTTACCAAGGATAGATGACTCGTTTGATCAGTTGCAGGGAGCTCAATTCTTTTCGAAGATTGATCTGAGATCTGGTTATCACCAATTAAAGATCAAGAAAGATGATATCCCCAAAATTACTTTTAGAACGAGGTATGGGCATTATGAGTTTCTTGTTATGCCATTTGGTTTAACTAATGCCCCTACCACATTTATGGATTTGATGAACAAGATATTCAAACGATTTCTTGATCAGTTCATGATCGTTTTTATTGATGATATCCTTATTTATTCAAGAAGTCGGGAAGAACATGAGCAACATTTGAGACATGTTTTGTAGATACTAAGAGATCAGAAGCTTTATGCAAAATTCAAGAAGTGTGGGTTTTGGCTAGAGCAAGTTTCTTTTCTGGGTCACGTAGTGACAAAGGATGCAATTTCTGTAGAACCATCGAAAATAGAGGCCGTGGTGAATTGGAGTAAACCAACTTCTGTGACGGAGGTTCGTAGCTTTCTGGGACTAGCTGGGTATTATTGTCATTTTTGAGGGATTCTCAAGCATTGCTAGCCCTTTGACTCAGTTGACTCAGAATGGAGTTAAGTTTGTTTGGTCAGAGGCTTGTGGGAAAAGTTTTCAGGAATTGAAGAACCGGTTGGTTTCAGCACTAGTTCTCGCACTACCTTCTGGTTCAGGTGGATTCATTATTTATAGTGATGCCTCTTTGAAAGGGTTAGGTTGTGTTCTTTTGCAACATGGAAAGGTTATTGCATATGCTTCACGCCAGTTGAAAAATTATGAAAGAAACTACCTTACTCATGACTTAGAGCTGGCCACAGTTGTGTTCGCACTTAAGATTTGGAGGCATTACCTTTATGGTGAGACATGTGAGATTTATACGGATCACAATAGCCTTAAATATCTGTTCACATAGAAGGAGTTGAATATGAGGTAGCGCCGTTGGCTCAAGTTACTGAACGATTATGATTTCAAGATTCATTATCATCAGGGTAAGGCTAATGCAGTGGCTGACGCATTAAGTAGAAAGAGTTCAGGTAACTTAGCAGCCTTGATTACTCATCAGTCGTAGTTGTTAGCAGAGTTAGAGAGTTTGGAGTTAGAGATCCGAATTGGTGGTTAAGATGGACAGTTGACATATTTACAGGTCGAACCTTCTATTATTGGGAGAATCAAGTCTTCTCAGATGAGTGACCCAGACTTGGTTGGTATTGTAGAGGATGTGAAGGTTGGCAAGCGACCAGAATTTCATCTTGAGGATGATGGTACTTTAAGGACATGATCAAGGTTATGTGTGCCAGCAGTTTCAAAATTGAGGGCAAAATTATTGAAGTCAGCTCACGATTCAGGTTTTGCTGTACATCCCGATAGTACTAAGATATATAGAGATCTTCGTGAGAACTTTTGGTGGAGTGGTATGAAGAGGGAGATTGCATATTTCATATCAAGGTGTATGATTTGCCAGCGGGTTAAGGCCGAGCATCAACGACCTACAGGTAAGTTACAGTCACTAGAGGTTCCCTAGTGGAAGTGGGAACATGTGACCACGGACTTTGTAATTGGCTTACCGAGGACCTCATGTAAGCATGATGTAGTTTGGGTTATTGTTGACCATTTCACCAAATCCGCACATTTTGCTTGCTATTTATGCCAACTATACTACTGAGAGGTTAGCTAAGCTATATATTCAGGAGATAATTAGGCTACACGGGGTACCAGTATCTATTGTATATGACAGAGACCCACATTTCACATCTCGTTTCTGGACTAGTCTGCACAAGGGTTTAGGCACTCGTTTGGATTTCAGTATGGCTTTTCATCCACAAAAAAATGGTCAGTCTGAGTGTACTATTTAGACGCTGTAGGATATGTTACGTGCTTGTTCGTTAGATCTTCAAGGTAATTGGGATGAGCATTTGCCTTTGATTGAATTTGCCTATAACAACAGTTATCAGACAAGTATTGAGATGGCTCCGTTCGAGGTTTTATATGGGCATAGATGTCGATCACCTACATGTTGGTACGAGGTTAGTGAGCGAAGCTTATTGGGACCCGAGGTTGTTCAAGATACTTCAGACAAGATACAATTAATTAGAGATCGTATGCATGCAGCGCAGAGTCGCCAGAGAAGCTACGCCGACAATCGTCGTCGAGATTGAGAGTTCAAGGTTGGTGATCATGTCTTTTTGCGAGTTTCACCATGGAAGGGCTTGATGAGGTTTGGAAGAAAGGGAAAGTTGAGTCCTAGATATGTTGGACCTTATGAAGTTTTGGATAGAGTTGGTCCTGTTGCCTATTGTGTTGCCTTGTCGCCGAATATGTCTCGTGTGCATAATGTTTTTCATGTGTCTGTTTTGAGGAAGTACGTGCACGACCCATCCCATGTTGTGGAGTATGAGCCTTCACTTATTCGTGAGGACCTATTAGTGGAGGAACAGCCTGTCTAGATTTTGGGTAAGCGAGATCAGATTTTGCGTACCAAGACTATACCTTTGGTAAAAGTGCTTTGGTGGAACCATGCTGTGGAGGAGGCCACGTGGGAACTTGAGGAGTCGATGAGAAAGAAGTATCCATTCCTATTCGATAACTTGAGGTACCTAAATTTCGAGAACGAAATTTTTATAAGTAAGGGAGGATGTAAAACCCCAAAATAACTAGTAATTGAATTATTATTATATTTAGGGTATCTTTGCAAATTTAATTATTTATGGGGTATTTTGAAATAAGTAATGAATATTTAGGTATCTTTTAGTTATTTACCAATCTTAGAGACTTTTAAAGGCTAGTCAAGTCTGTTTATCGATATATTCAGTTTTGATTACAGAGAAATAAAAGAAGGAGAAAATTAGGGCTTAAGAATTTCAACCTTCTACTCATAATTGGTAAGCGATTGATCCTAAACCCTAATAAAAATTTAATTGATTAGAAGATTTTAATCTTGGTGGTTGATTTTATTAATTAAGTTATTTTTGTAGGATTACACAATTTTACAAATCTTGTAGTGTGAATTGAGGTAAGGGTTTCATGTAGAAATCTGCTTCGTTATCATTATTCTATTGATCAATTTTGTTGCTTTAATTCTAAATCGGAGAGAATTTATCTTTCATCAAAATTATAATTTATACGTTCATTTTTGTATCATGTGGGAATACCTTTTTTAAAATTTTTATGCCTCCGTCGTGATATCTGCTATTTTGTATTTGCGGGTTGACGGCACTGTTTGATTGCTGATTTTGTGTTTTAGATCTGGCCGTACCAGTGTAAGTGTTTTTCTTACTGTTTATTGTGCACGGGTACAGGTGCCCAGTACCATTAACATTTACCACCGATCATTGTCGATTATTACAAATGAAAATTGTTTAAAGTAATTGAAAGGGTTTTTGAGGAGAAATGGCCGTGCCATTTGAGAAGTGGCCTTGCCAGGTGTCAATTTTTTGAAGTGGTGCACATCATTTATTAACTTTTTGCCCATATATCGTTATTTGGAAATTCTGGAACCGCACGAAACTCGGATTTAAGTTATTCAACTTCCGTTGTATTCGTTATTTTGTCCTCTTCGATCTAAGTTTAATATCGAGTATTTTCAGAAATCGTTAAGCTATCTTACTTGAAATACAAAGTTTTGAGGTTTTGCGATTCTTATGCGTTTGAGATATTTTGAAATCCATTGGATCCCTTTGAATTGAACTAATGTTAGAACCTTCACATACTTAGGTTAACGTGATGCCATGACAAGATATGACAATTGCTACCGGTATGCAACTTTGAGCTTAGAACATTCACGTGCTTAAGTTAACGTGATTTACAGTCACGTATTACATGATTGTATCGTACTTGATAATTAGTTTAATTTTTCGACTGTGTTCATTTGACTTTGACTTTGATTTGACATTTGACAGATTGAAATGTCCCGAATTGGCCGTGCTAAGATTTTGCAATCGTCTTTGTACTTTTGTTTTCATATGCTTTGTTTGGACTCAACTATATATTATTAGATATATGCGTTGTACTCTATGGGTGTGCGAGTGTGATCTTTACTGGGCTTTGTGCTCACCTCCCTTTCTCCTCCCATTTCAGGTAATTTAGCCGAGACAACCTAGAGGAGTTAGTAGTTTTTTTGTATGAGCTTGGGGATGTATTCTAGCTCATAATTTTTTTAGTGACTTAAGAATAAGAGTTTTGTAATAATTTAGATAAGTAGTTTTTGATAACCCCTATGTTTGGGAAGTGATTGTTGTTATCAGACTTCCGCTGCAATTATTAGTTATTGATGTTAATTGTGAATTCCTTTGATTTGGGATATGATTTAGAGCTCTAATTACCTCTTCAAGGTAATAATCTTGGTAAAATATTTTGGATATTAATTTTCTCGTAAGCAGGAATATTTTAAAATAAGATATGAAGGTCCGCCACCGGGTTGGGGCCGTGACAGTACGAGTGGATGTAATATGACTACATGTGTGTGGGTTTGTGTGCTGAGTGGGTCAAATAGGGAAGGAGGGAGTTGCATGACAGTCGCAGATGGGTATACTGTGTACTGAGAGTGGGTAGAGAGTAAGGAAGAAGAAGAGAAGTACAAAGCGGTAAATTTGGGTTCGCGTTAAATTTGGCACGTGCATATGTTAACGCACGCTTATCGTTAGCTTGTGAACATTTTCAGTATAATACGTTAGACCATATTAAAATTCTAGGCAAAATTTTATAATTTTCTTAGATCGTATGAATTTTTACTATTTTCTGAAATTTCAAATTTATAAAATTCTTTTGGAGCCTTTAAACCCTGAAAATGTTCTGGAAAAAATTAAAGTAATATTTTTATGCTATAAATAAGTCTCAGTTGGAATTTGATGATTTTTATGCTATTAATTTTGATTTTGATTTCAGTAATTTTAATACATATTCTAAAGCTATTACAAAAATTATGGGACTTATTTTCCAACTGGAAAATATTATGGCAATTATTGGGTTTTCATTTATCTAAAGAAAGTATCTTAATTCAAAAATATTCAAAAAATTCAGAAAATTCATATTTTGACTTTTATTAATGTTGTAAGCTATAAAATTATTTTAATAAAATTTATTATAAATTTTAGAGTGTCATTACACGTTAAGGAGTGTATAAGATTTTTGGTTAGGTAGGCTGTGTGCGGGAACCGTTTTAAGTTGCGCAATTTCGAAGAGAGTGGGTACGCTGTGGGTAGTTGATATTAGGTTTATGATATTATAACATAGATATTATGTTCTAACATATGGATTGCCAATATAGGTTTATTTAAAGAATTTTAATCGAGTTTGCGTAGCATTACATAGCGTGGATTAAGGTAAGAATTTTCTCTCTGAACCCTACTCATCACCTGAATCCATATGCTTTAATCTTAATGACTTTGCAAAAAATTATTGAACTATTGTTCTATAAATTTTCTTAAAAATATTTGGATTTTGCCAATGAAACCCTAACTTGAACCTTAAGCGATCGTTTGGAATTCTTCGTTTATTTTCATCTGTTTTTATCGACTCAATTATCATAAAATGTTTTGAATTCTTTTTATTGCTTCTCAATGTTGACATGAGTTAGTAATTTGGGAGCCATAAGGATGGTCTGTATTGTTGGCATTATAAGGATGGTCTGTTGAATGGGTTTAACTAGTACCTAGATGTACAAGCCAGTGTACATATGCATATGTAAAGCGTATCGAGCACTGTCGGGGTGGTTTTGCTACAGCGTACTACTCATGTTCAATGTTTTCTGTTTATGTTTTAGTGCACTTGAACTGTTTTGAATATTATCCATTCATGCTTTATTATACCTGAAGTGCTTCAAATGACTATTAATTAAGGGATCGAGTTGAATGCTTGTCCCTATGTTTATATCGTATTACAGTGATTACATCAAAAGCAAAATCTCTAAAAAAAAATGCTATTGGACTTGAATGTAAAAATCGTTCGTTTTGTTCATCTTTGTCGAAATGCTATTTTTTGTTGTTGAAAATACTCTTAAAAAGTTTTGTTTGACTCTATATGAATACTTGTCTGAATTGTTTTGTTATTTTAAATCTTTGATCGATCTTATTGGACTCTCGAAAGCTCATTCTCCTTTGACTTCCTTTCTGCAGGTGATAGCCAGAATTTAGGTTGAGGTTGACTGTGTGGATTACAGCCAAGCAAGGAAAAAGAGAATTTAAGTTTAGCCTTGATCGTTAGAACCCTGCGTGGGTGAATAGTATTATTTAAATTTTCTTAGACTTAGAATTGGTACTTCAACTATGACCAGGGGGGTCATAGTCCCTAGGGGTGTCGATGTTAGTTGATGACATCATCATCTCAACCTCTATAAATAGAAGTTTTGAGAATTCATTTGGAGGACTTCAGATTTTCAGATTCATAGAACTCATTCTCACATTTTCACTTTCTCACTCTAGAATCCTAGAGAGAGAAACATACAGGACCTTAACTCTGGACCTAAATATCGGACTGTGATTGTCATCATGTATTCTCCCCCCCCCCATCGCTCTCGTAGCACTGCCACCCTCAGGCTCTGTCTGGAAAGCCCTTGGTCACTGCCCATGCTCTATCCTTGCTATGTCCTATTCAACATACTTGGCATTTGACTCGGACTACATTCCTTGTTCTACATCCACATCGACAGCGAACCCATTTTCTTGGCATCAAAGTGTAATTTGTCCAAATTAATGAACACGCCTGTAATTTCACCCTAACCTCAGGAATACTGCTGTAATTATCCTTAAAGCACTACAACAAACCTGGGCTGTAAGGACGCATCTTTGCATCCTTACAAGTAACATGTAAGGACACTTTTGACATAAGGTCGCTTTGAATTGCATCGTAACCCCGTCCCGTTAGAAGCCCTCGCAATAAGTTATGCGAACGCACCAAAAGCGCCTCAACAAGGGTAAGGCTGACAAGACACATATAAGTGTCCTATAAAGTGCTTAACTAGAAGACCCTGGTTTGCCTTATTGCGACGCTAATGAGCGTTCCAATAACTCTTTTGGGGCATTTATTAGCGTCTTTAAGTGTGTCCCTAAAAGAAATGCTTACAAGGCCAAACAAGCATCCTATAAAGTGCTAAAGCATAATACTAATATGTTCTATAGTGACGCTAAAGAGCGTCCCAGTAACTCGTTTGGGATGCTTCTTAGCGTTGTAACATGTTGGTATTTTGATTTTACCAAATTACAAATATTTATATATCTTAATACCTACTTCACTTATTCCAATGTGTACCACATCAAACCATCAAGTAGCCCAATTTAGTTCATACACATTGCAACCATAAGATGATAAAAACACAAGTGAATTGAAGTATAACATCCAAAATCCTCATATCATCCAAAGCCACTCATATCATCCAACTGTCTCAAGTGAATAATTTACATTGACTCGAAAGTTAGAGATAACCATAAGTTTAAGTGCCTAAAATGATAACAACCGCAAAAGGCCCTGTGACTACCAAACTATCCAATATCCATCCAAAAGCAAAATGTAGTTATCTCGTCACCATTTCAGGCATCGATCACATTTCATCAACGCTTTTTAACTCCACCTGCAAATGCAAACATATACTCATTATTTGATGGTGTATATGTATTATAAGTTTAATAACAAAACTCATCAATTATACATTGGCTACTTTATAAGCACTTAAGTCCACAACACATGAATGCACTGCTCCACAAGAGCAAGAGTGCAAGCATCTCAATTTGTTCATACTATATGCATCAGAGAACCTACTCATAGAAACATAGAAAATGATAATATAGCTAGATCCTTTTTACTATGCAAAACTCCATATCCTTTTTTCATAAGACTGAGACCAAAGTGCAAAAACATGATAATGATTGACTTCAAGAAGCATAATTTGTTCTGTTCAAGGTTTTCTTTAAATAAGAGTACAATAACCACAAAACAAAGTTGAAACTTACATAAGGACACGACCACGCAATAGTTGCTCCATATGCATCATAAATGGTTTTGTGAAACCCGTAGGATCGTATCAAACGTTCATCCATTTTCACAGCAATTAGGCCCAAGTTCCCCCCCCCCCCCAACTTGTGTAGATGGATCTATGCTCTGTATAATTCCCTTTGCCACAGTTTCTGATAAATTCATTATACGCTTAACGCATACAACATCTCGAACCTGAAGAGTAAAGTGTATGAGATTAGTCATTGCACCACAGGGAGACAAGTGTATGAGATTTTTGCAAACAATTAAACAGAAAATGAAAATCTGAGAGTTTGAAGTAGCTGAATCTTAAAGAAGTTTAAGTGACGAGGATCATAGTTCAAGAAATATGTTGTTATACATACCCGAAAAGGACGGGGCAACTAAGTAGATGGCATTTGAGGATGATGGTTAATAGATGTAGCAAGACTAGAGGTTTCAGATATGGATTCTTCACATCCTCTATGCCGTAAGAACATAGACTTTAGCTCATCAATTTGGTTGTTAAACCTTTCTTCCATTTGCTCGCAATTTGCCTTCCATTCCATTTCAATCCTGTGTGACTGTTTATGGCTAGGTAGTTGACCCCATACATCGATTGGGACACACGTAGCCCATACAATCGAACACGCCCATATTTTCTTTTCCCACAACTTCAGCAAGTATGTCATTTTCAGCAGGTAAATCTTGAGAACCCTCTAGAACTTTTCCCCTCTTCTCATGCATTTGTGCCTACAAGACAACACAACCTTCAATGCTTATCATTTGCAATGAAAAATTATTAACATTTAGAGAAAATAAGTGTAAAGACTGCAAAATGAACCATTTAATTTGCTGCCTCCACATTGGATGGTGTTCTGGTCTCATCCTTATTAGAGTAGCATTCGATAAACATATCCATCCATGATGGTTCATGGCCTAATTCAACACTCTATCCAATAAAATTAAATCATCATTTAGTTTATTTATGTTCATACAATCTAATGTTTATTAAGGATGAGCATATACCTTTCTTTCACAGACTAGGGCGTAACTCTCTTTGCCTGTAGTTTGCACCAACTTCTTCTGATTCTGGTTAGCCTTATTTTTCTCACTAATTCACTGAATAGTTAATTCATGGATGGTGAATGGAAGAAGGGATTCATGTAATACATTCACATGTTACACAAGCCTTTTCCATCTCTAAGGCTTAATTAGTTTTAGTTGGTACTGAAGAGGTGGCCTAACACCTTGTTGGTGTTTTCGGTCATGTTTTGTCCACTATTTCGAGCTCTAGAAACCATTTCTGCACATGTAATGAAAGAAGACCAATAAGCAATAAAACATATCACTTAAAGTAAAACCAATAATCTGATGGAATCCACAAAAGTAAAGTCAAAAGAAATAATCAACAACTCTGCTCTGTTTGGAGTGTTCTCTGTTCTCAAAAGAAATGATCAATATTTGTAATTGATGTGTTTGTATGATAAGGGCAGCAGCTCTTATTGATCGTCCGGGCACTAAGTTTAGATATCGAGTGATCTTTAAAACCAATCTTGAGCACAATGTATGGACTCGTAGCCTTGGCACTATTTGCTATTTCCAAAGACAACATTAGGCAATTCTCAACTTTTATACCCAGTAGGCTCTAAATACAAATATAGTGATGAAGTAAGAAAATAAAGAAAAAGAGGGAGAAGAAGAAAGATGAAGAAGGAATAAGAGGAAAAGAAGGAGAAACATCCAATACTCATGAGGATGATCTCAAGTAGTCGAGCATGTTCCATTCGTATCAATTATGGTGCCTTGCACACCTCCTCTAACCCAACTAACATCCTTATCTCGATCATGTTCTTGGGCATTACATAGTTTAGATTGCAAGTATGTTTTGACATTATCTTCAGAAGCTAAAACAAACGGTTCTTTCTCCACCTCTGCATTAGGCCCTTCCATTGCAACATCAGTTGCACCTTCTTTAACTTCATCACTTGACATATAAAATCTGTCATGTAGGAGTCCTTGCATATCATTAATCACATCTAATGCAACATGTGCATGAGACAAGGGTGCATCAGATGACTTAACTTCTCCATGAGCAACCTATTTAGTGTAACCCTTTAAACCCATTACAGATTAGATGCCCACGTGCATCTATCCGCAACACCCAAATGGAATTCTTGCACACATTATAGGAGAAAATAATCTCTCCATCAACACCGCATTAGCAAACGCAAACGCAAAATCAAAAACTCTTCCACTCCTTCAAAATATGCACTATTGATCCTACTTTGGTTCATCTAACTCTTATCCATTTGTCTACCTTAACCAATTAAAGAATCTATATCTATACTACCTATAAAAGTACGAATGTCGTAAATCTTTTTTTAGATGATTATGTCCTCTGTTAATTATATCAATAACACTTTTACCCTCTATTTATGACTCCCTATTACATTTGATTAAAATTAAATGAACATTGGATAATGAATCTAATTATAAACATTGGGAAATGAAAAGTCAGATGAGAAAGAAAAACAAAACAAATAAATTCTTTTATTACTCCCTTTTTGATTTGATTGAAATGAAATAAATATTGGATAGTGAGAGCTGTGATTATTTTTTCTTACATTTTTAGGTTAGCAAACAAGTAACCAATTGACAAATTGAAAAACAAAGCAAAAAAATTGAAATACGTGAAATATCAGTTAAGAAACAAAAGGCTGTTGGAAAAACAAAAACAAAAAAAATAAAAAAAGGGTTAAATATGCATCAAAAAATGAGGAAAAAAAGGCTTAAATATGGCACAAATTTGAACTGAAAATTTATTCACTTACGCACATGGTCCGAAAATTACAAATCTTAAATATATTCCATATACCAATTAAACTGATTACAAAAAATAAAGATGTAGATTCATTCTTTTAATTTCTCTATTTATTTTTCTTTTCAGTAGTGCCATCTAATATTTTTTCAATCCAGAAGCTACAAAGAAGATTTTTAAATATTGAATGGATTACAATTGGGAATATCAAATATACATTTATTCTAAAATAAGCACAAAAAAAATAATATAATTGAATTATATTATTTTGATCCAAAAAAAAATAATGATATCAATTCAAAAATTACTCCTGACCACATACACGTGTAACCCACGTACTCAATACTAGTTACATATAAAAATGTGAATCCTTGAAAATCATTTTTTGGACCACAATACCATTGTTACATTTAAAAATCACTTCTTTGTCATTCAAACGTAATTAACATGCTTTGGATCTAAATTCTTCTAACAAATCTATTTATTTCACTACTAATAAATACTACAATTAATGCATATTTCTCTCTTATTTTACATAAAATTTACCAATAATAAAAAGTATATATGTTCATTGTCATCCACAACTTATGTATATATATATATATATATATATATATATATATATATATATATATGGACATGTAATAACTTGATAATAACATCTTATGACATAAATAGAATAATTACTTTAGATTGTAACAATCTTCTCTAAAGATAGATGAATTTTACGCTTATGTTGTCTTACGGATAATTGGTTCAGCTTTTTCATTTAAGCAATGAAATTCGATAATATGGTTCAACAAACCAAAAAGATTAAAAATAAACATGATAAATCTTTAACTTCAACTTTCCTATTTTTTGCTTTAAGTCTGGATATTATATTTGTATCCAATTACATACTTGTGTCTCTATGTTTTCTTTGTATAGGTATAACTATGCAAATGTAAGTTATTCTCCAACACAACCTTCAAAACATTGATCAACTTAACTTATCTTTTCTTACTTTGATAGTTACGGAGTATTCTCGCCATTTTCCTATTTAGTAATAAATGTTGCTACGATTGAAAATTATGTCGTGAAATATTATGCCACAATAAGATATAGAAATTACTCATTTCACGTTATTTATTAGTTAAGTGTCAACACAAGCTTCTAATTAAGGGTGACTCTAACTCTTCCGCTTCTCTAAAATTTGAATCTTAAAAATAAAGGTTAATGGAGATGTCTATCATTTTCTTTATATAGGCATCCCAAAGTATGCTAATGAATACTTCACAAGCACAATATAACTCATTATGCTTTTGGCTAGAGTGAATTATTATGATTTTACTTCTTATTCATCTTTATGTAGATTACCATTATCTATTTAGATAATTTCTAACTAGATATTATGTGAATTGACGATTTTACGTGTTTGCAATCGAAAATTTATCTTTTAATGTTGCATCTTCTTATAACTACATACTGCATTTACTACTTTATCAAGCAAGGGGTTAAAGGATTCATCACTTGTTGATAACAAGTAAAAAGAGCAGTTAATAAATACCACTATAGAACTCTAGGTGACAAATTGATCACATTTAAGTTTATATGGATGCTGACATAAAAATAAATATTAATTTATTAATTGTTAAACTTTATTCATTTAAATTTAGAATAAATGCATCGATTCGGCCATGAAAAGATCAGGCAGTTTAACTACTCATTTTTTCTGAAGTAATTATTTTTGCTTCAAAAGAATGGGAGTAAAACCATGATAGGATATAGGCCATCATTAGCATCAAATCAACTTACACATTTTGCATTTTATAAAAGTTGTGCGAGATAAAGATAGTTGAAAGAACACATTCTTTAGATGATCATAACATTTTTAGAGTAACTTATGCATTGCATAAGAATCTCAATTTCAACTTGTAATTTTGACTTCAATAGGATTAACATGTATATAAGAACCATAAAAAATTAATTGTCATATTAATTCCTAAAAATAAAATCTGCATGAGTATATATAGATGTTGTTAGGAAAAAGGTTTTTGCTCACATGAAATTTACTAAGAACCAGTTGAAGCAGGATTACCTTCAAGAACTAGCTGAAACAGGATTACCTTCAAAAACCAGCTGAGTAAAATGAATCTGCACGAGTAAAATGAACACATATCTACTAAGAACCAGCTAAAACAGGTTTTTGCTCACATGAAATGAAATACACTAAGAACCAACTGATTGAACCGGCTCATTACCTTCAAAATTGAACCAGCTGATTTATAAGAAAGGAGAAACAAATTTTGTAAAAAGCAACCCACCAGGATGCGCCTACACAACACAAAATTATGTTATTTACGTGAGTAAGCTAGAAACTGATTTTAAAAGTTAAAGATGCTATAGGGGCTTACACTCCATAGCATCTGATAACTAGAGGAGAAAATCAAAACAGCAGATGCAGCTTAAAGCATCACCAAAAAAATCCCGTGGTTGCATGTTCATCCATGCTGATTAGAATATGGTGCCTCGTCTATCTTACTAACTACAGAATCTTGTTAACAATCAGTAGTTCTGAATTTATGGAGAAAGATGCCGAATAAAATGAAGTGTATCATTCTTATCTATCTTTTTCTGTACTTAACACAAGCTTCCTACCAAGAATATGCAAAGGAAGCAACATCCCTAAAAGATTAATTATTCACAAGAGCGAGAGATACAAAAAAAAAGAAACTTATGTCAGTGACCTGAAGGGTAAACATTTCCTGCATATTGAAAAGAGCTGATGATTGTTCTTTCCAGGATGATTGATACATCCAGTGTATTTTTATGCATTAGGCGAATGCTTGATATGCTTCTGTGTGGTGCGTTAACGCTTAATGCACCTGGTGTTCAATTACTTTCTAAAGAAGCTAGAGCGTTTAACAATTTCGTTTTACCAAATGCTTATTGTTTGTAGAGAAAAATTTTGTTGACGTGACTTCAATCTAGTTTGGAACAATAAATATAACTTCTTTTAATTTTGTGAAAGGATGAGATGAACTCAGACTTCATTGTACTTCTAACATATTACAACAGGCCAAAAGCTGGATTGGGAACATAAGTAATGGCATGTATGCATCTATTTTATCTATTTATTGGGCAAAGATGTTAAGAAGAGAAACTCTGCTCTTGATCAGTTGCCTAAACAGACCATCTAATCCAACCTCAAGTCATTCAATGCTACTATCGAGCGTCTTCAATCTTTGACTTGCCATTTCTACACCAACTCTGGCATCATTGTTCTTAATGTGATCATGAATAAATTTAAGAGCCAAATCAACACTCCCTACCTCATTCACGATCCCGTGGCCCTTTGTAGAGGCTACTGATCTCATGAGCTTCAACTTTGAGATCAATGACCGTCCATTTGGGTTCGTAATCGAAGATGGGACAGAAACGAATAGCAAGAATGATCGAGGCCCCATCTATTAACAAGAAGATAATATCAACCCCAGTGGTTGATATTCTCTATACTTTCCTTTCGGAACCAAGAAAGTCTACGATGGCACTTTACCAATTACTAAGAGAGATACAATCACCAATTGACTCATAAACAGTCTTTAGCGATCTTAAAAAATTCTTCAAACGTCTTTCAACCATTTTACTCCACCAAGAGAGATAGAGATTGTTCCTTTCCATAATATAGTCATTTTACTTATCATTCCTCAAGCGGCTACCATGTTAAAAAAATTATTAAGGAAATGTACTATATGATATGCAAACCAACAGAGAAGTCGTTATATGATTATGATGTCTTGCCTGAAGCCTAAAGTCAAACCTTTTTCCTCTTTACCTTTCATGAACACATGATTTACGTCGTTTAAAATGTTCTAATACTTATCAAAAAACAAAACAAAGATAGGGCACCATCTATTCACAATTGGACTGCATCCAATACCATCACTACTAAAAGTTTGGCTTAAAAATGAAATTACAAGATATCTAAGTAGCTGAACTAACGATAATAAGAAAAACACAAAATTTTCATTTACTTTCGAAATCAAATTTGCAGACAGCTAAGTAGGTGAGAGAGAATTGGGAATCTGTAAATGACGGCAAAAATGAAGATTGGGGTAGTAAATTACACAGTATTTTCATCCAGAAAAATAGGAAAGGGTTTAAGTCACGAATCAAATGAAGAAAACAACCACCCATGAGGTTACTTTCACTTCAAACCCTCTTTTGATACAAAGTACCCTAGAAATTAAGAATCCACATCATCAAATCACCCATTCAGACCCTTACCCGAATACACAATCATCCATGAAATGCACAATAAATCAATAAACTATTAGGTATGATAGAGAAAGGGAGGAGCAGGTTGCCTTCTGACTTCAATTTCCTTGGATTAATCAGCTTGAGCGTGGATGTTGTTCATGGCTGGAAGAGGAACGGAGAGAGGAACTAAAATGGAAAAGGTCAAGAAGAATGAAATGCCAAAAAGAAAATTAGAAACCCAGAAGATTTTGGCAGAGAGAGGGCTGAAAACGGTGTCGCACGATACTCACAATTGGTTTTTTTTTCATCCTTTTCTCTTTTTTGTGTAGCGCGCCACTCAAAATTTGGATATTGAAACGGTGTCATTTTGAAAAAAGTGTCCTTATAGCTAATTAGAAAAAGAGACGCTTCTTACCTAGTGTCCTATATTTAACTTTTTAAGAGGCGTTCTTCACAGGCGTCGTTACCGCCTAGTTTTGTTGCCTTGAGGTTACTTTGGATTAAAATTTGTTGGGCACAAATAAAAGGTATTGTTTACAACGTCCCATGAAATCCGTATTATTGTTAACCTTTTCAACATAGGGGTTGGCTTCGCGTGCTATCTTTGAGGGAAGACAACGGGAGCCAAGTGCTATCAAGAAGATAAGAAGGCCCAGTTATAAATGTCAGTCTAACTTGATCTAGAAGTTTAGGTCAATAGGTTGTGACATCACCACCTTAGAGCTCTTCTTTTGGACCGAAATATCTCCCATGCAAGTTATAGAAAGGTTGCTCACAATTTCTTACTTCACATCCGTAACGCCGAATAGCTCGAGGCCTCACCTTGTATGAAAGAAAAGGAGGAAACCATGCTAGGAGACTCTTCCCAAGCCATAACCTTGGAGCAGCTAACCCCGAAGAATCGATAGATAAAGGGAAAATTAGGTTTTTAGGGGTTTTGGGATAAAAAGTTTGTAGAAGGTGGGTTTCATTTGAAAATTTGTGAAAAAGTGGGGTTTCTTTCTAAAATTTCTGAACAAGGGAATTAGTTATAAAAAAAATTGGGTTTTTTAAAATCAATTGTTTTGCTATTCCCAAACTACTCCTCCCCCCATCCTGTTTGACCTTCATGGTTGGGTGCCCCCTCCCCCAAGGCCTGAAACTTTCCTCCACCCCTTCCCACCCCACCCCGCCCCTAGCTACCCACCCACCAACTTGCCCAAGTCTTGCATCAAATTTCCTCTACATTGAGGATTGATTTGATGGATGAAATTGAGGATTAAGTGAGAGGATTTTCGAAGATTGAAGAGGGGCACCAACTGTTTGATGAAATGCCACTGAGAAGATTTGATAGGTGAGTTGTGTGTGGGCTTAAGGTTAGGAGGATATGGTGGTCATGTACGAGTCTTACTTTGCAAAAAAACAAGTAATTAGATGCAAATATTTTCGTCGCGTAGTATCAATATTCAACTACTCTGCAAAAAAACAAGAATTTTCATATTTTCCCTATATCTAGACATTGAGTATTCATTTGTTAGATGACATTAAGGATTAGGCGAGGGGATTTGTGGATGTTGAAGAGGGCGGTGGAGATTAAAGGAGTAGAGAGAGCGGGCGCCAACTGTTTGATGAAATGCCACTGAGAAGATTTGGTGGGTGATTTGTATTGTCGTGTACAAGTCTTACTCTGCAAAAAATAAAAAAGTAATTAGATGCAACTATATTCGTCCGACCGTTTGTATAAATATTCAACTACTCTACAAAAAAGCAAGTAACGTTTTCTTCTGTAGTGTTTTTTTTTATTTATTATTTGAATCTCTCAAAGTGCATTGGTGAAGTTGATCAATTTTCTTTAAGATGACCTTATATACATATCATGGGCTGTTTTAGACACTAACATTTACAATCCCTTTTCCTGTAGTTTTTCTCTCACTTTTGGATGAGTGTCACATGGTCATAATGCAGAACTTTAGAATGGAGGGACGCAAGGTCACCAGCCTTTATATTTCTGCGTTTTGGCTGAAGTCTAAATAGTCACTTTGTGGCGTCTGTAAAGTGGTTAAGACAGGAACTTGTTAGCAACTGCAATTGGCCACCACAGACAGTAGTGTCGAGTTTATTACTGCCCACTGGGGGATTTCAAAACAACGTAGGGTGCTTAGAATGAGTCATATTTCCGGTCCTTCACCGTCCCTACTGTTTGAAGTCATCTTTGAGAGAAGGAGATCCATAAACTGTTCGTAATTACAAAACACTGAACATAGAGATTGGCAAGTCCAGCCCAAAAAACTTGTCATACTAGAGTCTTTCAAGCAGTAAGCTCATTCAGCTGGATAAAGTCGTTGTTTTGGTAGTAGAAGTTTTGAAGTTCGAAGTTCAATTCTAGTATCATCTCCTACACAATCCATTTGCTACCAAGTATTGCCAACCAAACTTGCAGATTTCCTTTAATAGTAAACCAAATTTAACAGAACTGATCAAGAGAAAGAAACTGGATATTGCAACGAATAGCAAAACTAACAGACTGCACAGTTGCTATTCGTTGTTAGTTTTGCTATTCATTGCAATATCCAGTTGCATGCATCTTGTTGTTATTATTTTGCTACATGTTTGGATTTTTAATAATACTAAATGGTTTTTTGCCCTTTCCTTTGTCACCGTCTCACGTCATGGAGGAGGTGCCTTGTCTGGAGTAGAAGAAGGTTGATGGCTCAACTTAAGGAAGCTGTACAGGCTTGAAAGTAGTATTTTTTTAAAAAAAGAGGATAGGACCAACGAATTGCTATAATTCTACTGACGTACTACAGACTTTTTCATGGTTAACCGGTAATAGTTGCAGTTGGTTGGCTAATGTTTTCTTTCTCTTGATCAGTTCTGTTAAATTTGGTTTACTATTAAAGGAAATCTGCAAGTTTGGTTGGCACTACTTGGTAGCAAATGAATTGTGTAGGAGATGATACTAGAAATGAACTTCGAACTTCAAAACTTCTACTACCAAAAGAATGGCTTTATCCAGCTGAATAAGCTTACGGCTTGAAAGACTCTAGTATGACAAGTTTTTTGGGCTGGACTTGCCAATCTCTATGTTCAGTGTTTTATAATTACGAACAGTTTATGGATCTCTTTCTCTCAAAGATGACTTCAAACAGTAGGGACGGTGAAGGACCGGAAATATGACTCATTCTAAGCACCCTATGTCGTTTTGAAATCCCCCAGTGGGCAGTAATAAACTTGACACTACTGTCTGTGGTGGCCAATTGTAGTTGCTAACAAGTTCCTGTCTTAACCACTTTACAAATGCCACAGTGACTATTTAGACTTTAGCCAAAACGCATAAATATAAAGGCCGGTGACCTTGCGTCCCTCCATTCTAAAGTTCTGCATTATGACCATGTGACACTCATCCAATAGTGAGAGAAAAACTACATGAAAAGGGATTGTAAATGTTAGTGTCTAAAACAGCCCATGATATGTATATAAGGTCATCTTAAAGAAAATTGATCAACTTCACCAACGCACTTTGAGATATTCAAATAATAAAAAAGAAAACACTACAGAAGAAAACAATACTTGCTTTTTTGTAGAGTAGTTGAATATTTATACAAACGGACGAATACAACATCTAATTACTTTTTTTTGCAGAGTAAGACTTGTACACGACAATACAAATCACCCACCAAATCTTCACAGTGGCATTTCATCAAACAGTTGGCACCCACTCTCTCTACTCTTTTAATCTCCACCGCCGTCTTCAACATCCACAAATCCCCTCGCCTAATCCTTAATGTCATCTAACAAATCAATACTTACTGTCTAGATATAGGGAAAATCTGAAAATTCTTGTTTTTTTGCGGAGTAGTTGAATATTGATACAAAGGGACGAAAATATTTGCGTCTAATTACTTTTTTTTTGCAGAGTAAGACTTGTACACGACCACCATATCCTCCTAACCTTAAGCCCACACACAACTCACCTATCAAATCTTCTCAGTGGCATTTCATCAAACAGTTGGCGCCCCTCTTCAATCTCCGAAAATCCTCTCACTTAATCCTCAATTTCATCCAACAAATCAATTCTCAATATAGAGGAAATTTGATGCAGGACTTGGGCGAGTTGGTGGGTGGGTAGCTAGGGTCGGGGTGGGGGTGGGAAGGGGTGGGGGAAAGTCTCAGGCCTTGGGGAGGGGGCACCAAACCATGAAGGTCAAAGAGGATGGGGGAGGGGTAGTTTGGGAATAGCAAAACAATTGATTTAAAAAAATCCATTTTTTTAATTAATTCCCTTGTTCAGAAATTTTAGAAAGAAGCCCCACTTTTTTACAATTTTTCAAATGAAACTCACCTTCTACAAACTTTTTATCCCAAAACCCCTCAAAACCTAATTTTCCCATAGATAAACACAATTTGATCAAAAATCTTAAGCCAATAGTTCATGATCCTTAGTGTACATCAATCTTCACAATTCCTAATTTTAGCAATAAGGACAAAATAATTTTATAAGTAATCATCTTCGGTCATTAAAGTTGCTACATCAAAGATGTTATAGTATTCTATTACATTAGAGATATCTCTATCCACTGAACACTGACTATGCACCAAATTATTAATACCTTTGCAGCTATAGCAACTTTAGTGACCGAACTTTTCAATAAAATTATTTTGTCGCTGTTATTATAATTATAATAATTTTTTCTTATTAAAATGCATTTAGTAATACTTTTGATTCCAGAAGAAATGCTGTAAGACCCTGTTTCCTTACTAATCATCTGTGTTTGTTTAGCATAAAAAAATCATTAACAAAAGAACTATTTAAGAGAAGAAATAAGCACTGGACTTGATAAGAGAACGTGCCCTCGCTGACAGGCATCACCTTGGGTACAGGTCTTCTCCAATTTTTAAGAAAATTGTATTTGCTTGATACTTTTAGCGACACTCGCTTCTTTTCTTAAAGCCAAATGGTTTTCCTTAAAAAGAATGCATACTTATACACTTTAGTTGTGCATTTTTACAATCTATCTTCCTTGCTTGCTACACGAAATTTGGCTTCCCTTACATTGCCGGTTATGAATTGCACCCACGAGCTGATATTTCTAGGTTTGAAGTCTTTCTCATATTATTGCTAAAAGTTAGCAAAATTTTTTAAGATACGGCTCAGAAATAACCTTTCATCTCAACGACTTAAGTTTTTTCTATGAAGTTGGTAAATGTTGCAAATTGTTTTCTTGGATCTATGAATATTCGAAACAGAGGCCACAAACAATTTTCTTAAGAAGTTTTAGTTCAATTCAAAAGCAAGCAAAAGAAATAGCAAGGAAAGGAGGAAAATGTTGTCTAACATGGTTTTCTCAAAAGTTTGACAGAATAATACTGTAGCTCTCACTCCCCATAGTCCCAGAGGTCTAGATCCTAGACTGCAGGTAGATTTCCTTCCCTATGCTTCTGATAAAAGTTAGGGGAAAGTAGGGAATGATCCCCTCTACTTTACACGTTGTGCGTTTTGCCTCCTTCCACTTCAAACTTAAGCACTAAACCCCCCTACAGTTTAAGAAAATGGGCACAGTTAACGGAAATCATCCAATTTAGCTGCATTTTTTGGAGGGAAAGAATTGGCGCCCCAAAGGTGTTTTTTAAGTCCAAAATGTCCTCATACTCTCTTTATAACACAAAATTTCATCCCTTACCCTCATTTCTTCCACTACCAACCTTCTAGCAGCCTCATTTCTTCCTCTACCAACATCCCAACTACATTTTGGTTCTCTACCCACATCTCCATGCCATAATGGATCACAGGGCCATGCAAGAGCGAGGAATCAACATGCTTCTCTGCCACTGTGGTGTTCTAGCTCCTGTGAAAACCTCATTCACTGTTCAAAACTTTGGAAGTAACTATTTGAAACATCAACCACTAATACCATAAAAACCACCAACCATAAAAACCTGTGAATGTAACTGTTTGAAACATCACATTAAAACGTGTGAAAGCACCTGTTTGAAACATCACCATAAAAACCACCAACCAAATGCAATTTCCAACAAGTACAGTACATTCACACCAAAGTCATCAGAAATCTATACAAACATCTAACAAGTAAACCATATCAAAATTTAAAGTAAAAAGTACCCAAAGTTTCCAACAACAGTTTCCAAATCTAACAAGTTTCCAACAGTTCTAACAAGTAAACCATAAAAATATCTAAAGTACAGTACATGCCATCTTCATCATCCAATTACTTGCCAACATGACCATTCTTCCCTCCAACAGCTGTTTGCGTTGCAATTGAATCCATCTGTCTCTTGTTATCAGTAGCCTTCATCCTTTGTTGCCTTCTCAAAGTAGCTTCAAGTAAAACTTGTCCTCTTGATGTCTCAACAGATTGCAACCTGTTACATATTGAAAAAAAAGAGTTGCAGTTTGACAACAACTCAAATGAGATAATATGAAACTTACAAAGTGAGTAAGTTACTGCCTAAGATGCTAATGAAGTGCCAACAAGTAAGTAGCCTGATTTGGGCTAACCAAGATGCTAATGTTAATGAAGTGCTAACCAAGATGCAGGTCTTTTGTATGTTATATATGTGGCCTAAATGAGCAAGTTAACTGAAATAATGAAAAGTCCCTTGTTTGTTACATACTAAAAAAAAAAGGGTTGCAGTTTGACAACAACTCAAAAGAGAGATTATGAAACTTAGAAAGTGAGTAAGTTACTGCCTAAGATGCTAGTGAAGTGCTAACAAGAAAAAGCAAGTAAACTGAAATAATGAAAAGGCCTCCATGTAGAACAACTATGTAAAATATCCAGTTTAGTCTCACATTTCAAATGTCACACTACTACAAGAAGCATTAAGGGTATGTTTTAAGTCTCACATTTGCTCAAAATAAACCAACTTACAAGGCAAAGGCCTCCATGCTGTACAAAGTCTTGGTATGTGCCATACTCATGCAAAGAAAACTTGTAGAAGTGTGTTTAACTTTGACTCTTGCATTTTAACTAGAAGCAATCTTTTGAGGGGTGTGCATTAGGTTAGTGAAACATTTTATATTTTATAGGGATTAAAAATTTGCTAAGAAGCTTTCTCCTTTCAAACAATGGCCCTTCTCTAGTGGAATCCCTTTTTATTTAATGGGTCTCAGACTTCTAACTGTGTTGAGTGTAAACAAGGTTCGTACTTTAGGTGCCGCAACTTTGATTGCTAAAAATGGTTAGCTTCTTGCAAAAATTCTGTGAGATATACAACATCAGCTAATGTGTCATGTGTCATAGAATCATCAAGTTCATGAGTGCCAATTGCATAGCATATGATGAACAACTTGACAAGATAAGCTGAAAATTACAAAAAAATGGTTGAAAACGTACCTAATCTTCTTCAACTGCTCAAGGTCATCTATCAGCTTTATGTCCAGTGCATTTGAAACAACCTGAGAATACCTCTCATCCTTGTAGTCTTTCTGTCTATTAAAAAACCAGTCAGGATGTTAAACTCCCTATCATTTTACTATTGTCATCAATTATGAAACTTAAAAAGTGAGTAAGTTTTAACCAAAATGCTAATGAAGTGCTAACAAGTAAGTAGCCTGATCTGGGCTAACCAAGATGTTAATGAATTGCTAACCAAGATGCAATTTTCATTTCAATTATGTTATATATGTGGCAGACAGTTTTAATGCTAATGGCAGACTATGCTTCTTTTTGTTATCCATTCCCCAAATTTTTATGTTGTGTAGTCCATTTGACCATAATTAACATGTGTAGTTCATCTATATAAACCATCCTCATACTCATTACAACCATAACCATAAAAACTGTGTTTTGATTTCCAGAAGCTATGGCAGCATGTGTTGATAATTCAAGGAACCAAACTTCAACCACCCCTTTCTCCTCCAGCACTTCCAGCAGGTGCCACAATTGTAATCATCTATGCAAACTCATCAAATTGTGCACGCCCACTGTCTCAAATCTTGTTTTGGGCGATACCATTCACCCGCATGTTCAGAAGTCTAAGAAACCTTTAAAAATATTTTCAACTACAACCTAATTGATAATTAGTAAGTAATATTTTCTACTTAATTGAAGTTCTGCCCTAATTGTTCATCATTTGCCCTAATTTTGCCCTAAAATCTATAGATCTAACTAAAACCCCAATTTTTGAAAGCCAAAACTTTTAGAATCGGGTAAACCAAAGAAGTTGGGGGTAGAGACATATAGATCGTAGAAAACCTACTTTTAGATGATGGGTATGTAGAAAGAACATACCTTTATGTAGAATCGCACCACAGAAGCTGAAGATTGCAACGATTTAGTCCAATACGTAGATCGCGACGATTTCCAAGTTGTTCCTCTCTTCGTTCGTGACGATTTCCAAGTCCTCCTCTCTTCGTTCAGGAGATCGGCACGCGTAAGGGGTAGGAGATGATCAGATGCCAGAAGGGAGATGAACAGACGCCTATGATTTTGAGAGAGAAGATGAAACGGGAGAAGGCAGAGAGAGATTGCACGGGTTCTAGGCAGGCTTCTCGAAAAAAAATTAAGGGTTATATGGGAAGGATAAAAAAGACATTTGACAAAGAACTGTTACGGTCAGTTAACTGTGCCCATTTCTTAAACTGTAGGGGGGTTTAGTGCTTAAGTTTGAAGTGGAGGGGGGCAAAACGCACAACGTGTAAAGTAGAGGGGGTCATTCCCTACTTTCCCCTAAAAGTTAATTTCACCGACAGTAAGAACCTGTAGAGAAAGCCCGTTTGCTTCCCTTTGTGAATCAGGTCTCTCAGCTGACTCTCTATATATAATGCTTAAGCACTTGGTGCCCGCAAAAGCAAGTTTAATTAGGCTGTTTCTTGAGGCTCATCTCCACACAAACAATTGGGTGGAATCTAACCAAAGCCTCCCTATACATGCCAATGGTTGTAGGTTTTTGTGTTGCCATGTTGGTTGGTTTGGTTGGATTTGTGATGGGTGGCCTTGTCTTGAACCATTTTCTGCCTTCACTCTTGAACTTGAAGCTTCTTGGTCTTGTCCCAAAAGGGACTTTTGCCTGGCCTGTACTTGGAGAAACCCTTTCTTTCCTCAAGCCTCATCCTTCTAACTCAGTTGGGACTTTCCTTCAAGACCATTGTTCTCGGTAAGCAACATGTTAATCAACTAACCAAGATGTTTGGTTAGGTAACACCAAGCTCTTACTAGTTAAACTTTCATGTCTCTTTCTTTTTTTGGAGAAGGTTTTAATTACCATACAGTGCAAGGGATATATTAGTCAACGAGGGTGGATAGGTCAGAAGTTACAATTTTGCATGGTTCTACTCTATGCGACGTCGTCTGTAACCTTTTATCATAAAGATCTGAATTTTTCTTTCCTTTTTGGGAAATTTTAGGTATGGGAAAGTGTTCACATCCCATTTGTTCTTCTCTCCCACAGTGGTGTCATGTGATGAAGAGCTAAACTACTTCATTCTACAAAATGAAGACAAGTTGTTCCAGTGCAGCTATCCCAAGCCCGTCCATGGTATCCTGGGGAAGATTTCAATGCTGGTGGCAGTGGGTGACACCCACAAGAGGCTCAGGAATTTTGCACTCTCACTTGTCACTACCTCCAGATCAAAACCAGAGTTTCTCAATGATGTAGAGAGAACAGTTGTTCAGATACTGGATTCCTGGAAAGACAAGAAACAAGTCAATTCTGTGAAGAAGCAAGAAAGGTTCAGTATAATACACTTGCTAGAACTTTTAGCAAAACATCAGAATAAGACGACCCCAATTTGACATGATTTTTGTTTCCTCCTCTGTTCTTGTCTGTTCTTTTGGTGTCACAGTTTACATTCAATGTAATAGTAAAGCAGGTGCTAGGTTTAACACCAGACGAGCCACAAACTACGAAAATTCTTGAAGATTTCCTCACTTTCATGAGAGGACTGATTTCATTTCCACTCTATATTCCTGGGACTCCGTATGCAAGAGCTGTTCAGGTACTCCATTTCTCTAAAGTTTTTTCCACTCAAAGGAAGTTAAAAAGGATTTTGTTGTTTAAAACTCAGAAGAAGATTATAGTATTGACCTGGGGGCAACTAATCATGAAATGCCACTAATGATTTGTGCCAAAAGGATTGGTCAATGAGTGCAGGTGGTATTAGTTATTATGATATGATGCCGGCCATTTCTATGACATGTATCATGAGTGGCAACCATGATTAGAATCTTACGAGGAGACATGCAAATTAAAATTCTGAAAGCAAGTTTTGCTAAGACCAATCAACCACAGCTGATTTGTTCCCGGTTCCTGTATTAGCTTTTGAGAAGGCATGTAACCAACTTCCTTTACAGGCAAGAAGCAGAATATCTTCCACTGTCAATTAAAGGTAACTAAGAATTCTAAGACAATGTGTTCTGTTGTTTTTTAGTATTTTTATATAAATGCACCTAAAATATATATTTTTAAACAGCTAGAGCATCAAAATATAAGAAGCAAGAAGAAAAAAGATGTGCTTCTCAGCTGTGAAGATTATAAAAAAAATGGAATTTACTCAAAATGTAAGTGCTTTCTGATATATTTTTATTTGGTGTGCAATCATGGTGTCAATTTTCTACTCCTAGTAACATCAAAACTTTGCTCTTAGGTCATCAATGAAGCTCTTAGATATGGGAACATTGTCAAATTTGTGCATCGAAAGGCTCTCAAAGATGTGAAATTTAAAGGTACAATTTACTTACAGATCCTGTAAGTGTGCAATAACCAAAAATGATTTTTTCATAATCATGAATCCATGACCTTTTTGGTATTGTGGACACCAATTATCTGTCCTGGAAATGTAACGAAGGATCTCTTGCTTTAAATGTATTTATTTCAGATTATGTGATACCTTCTGGTTGGAAGGTCCTACCTGTTTTCAGTGCTGTTCATTTAGACACCTCTCTCCATGCAAGTGCTCTCCAATTTCATCCATGGAGATGGGAGGTAATGATATCATATCCATGATAGTCTTGTTCAATAAACTGGTCTACCATTGCCACCCCCCTCACCCAACAAATGCTTGTAGGATCTTCATGGAGTCAGTTTCTGAGTTAGTGAGTTATCATGCTGCTATTATACTAACTCATATCACCTTACCAAAATCATGCTAATTTGATGACTTCTACCAATAAATAATGGACCTTCGATCATAAAATGAACGTGAAATAATCAGCTTGTAAAAATATCTGAAAGAGAAGCAAATTTTCGATTGGGATGGTTAAATGTCACCAGAAGCAGTTAAGATTAAGTACATTTACCTACTAATAAACAGATCAGTGGTGACTATTTATATCTTTTATGTCTACTTGCTTCTTTGGCTTTGATTCTACTTTTCAATCTTGTATAACATGATGAACAATTGGTTTAGTCCAACCCCCAATAGTCGAAGTGATTTATTCGTTGAATCAGACCCAGGATCAGACTTGCAAAAAGTTTACTCCATTTGGTGGAGGGTCAAGGTGCTGCCCGGGTTCGGAACTTGCTAAGGTAGAAGTTGCATTCTTCCTTCACCACCTTGTACAAAAGTTCAGATAATTTCCTATGTTTTTCCTTTTTGAACAATAACACCCACCTCCACACCCCCCCCCCCCCCCCCTTCACATCTCACAAGTCTCATGTACTAGGTAGCCCTTCTTCTCTAGGGTAATTTAAGCTTTCTACATTGTACTTCTCTTTGCAGATTGGAATTAGAAGATAATGACCAGCCCATTGCATATCCTTACGTAGACTTCCAAAGAGGGCTAGTGCTAAATGTGGAATACTGTTCCATCTGAGCCTTCAGTTTTCAATTCTCTTACTGGCATAGAAAGATTTAAGCATGGAATTTGCGACACTTCAAAATCAGATGGGACACCCAATCTTCAATCTGCACGGTTATTCAAGAATTTGAGGAGTTGTATGCTGTATTATATATGTTTTCTTGTAAATAATCATCCACCATACTTCATTTTTCTTCTGTATTGGTATATATTCAACAAAGGTAAGCATGCAAATAGCCCAAAAATTAGGGGGTCTATTATACTCAGAAAAATATTGTCAGGCACTAAAGCGCCTTCACCACAATAGGACTCCTCACATAGTGCTTGCCATCTGACCATGTCAACCCTCCAAACACATGATCTTTAGCTGCATTAGCCTTTTTCGCCTTTAGAGTAAGCTTGAAAGTCTGCTCTTCACCAATCTTTTCAAATTTCAAGCTCTCTGGCTTGACAAAAATGGATATTCCAGCTGGTTTTAGGATACGCACCTTGTAAGTACCTGGAGAACCAACATTTTTAACAGTTCGACTCACTGTCACCGTGCCATTAAGCTTAGGGACAGTAATTGATGGGTAGTTAAAGTTGGTGAGACTAATGGGCTTGGGGCATCTATAAGAACCCTCGGAGAACAATTTGATCTGAGTCTCGTTGTAACCAAGGGCACAGAGAAAGCCCAGGTAGTCTTGGACAGTTAGATCGTAAACCAGTCCAGGATCCATAGCACGGTTTGGTTGCACATGTCCTGCTCCATAACTGAATGGCGTTGCCTCGTAGTGGGATGCATTAGTTATTGGCTCTATAATGTTATCCCGTTTTCTCGCTGCACAACAGAAAAGCAAAAAGTGAGAAGGGTACTCTGAAAAACCTAAAGCAGCTATAGCGCATCCTCTGGTTATTATCCAATAGAGCTTTTTTTGCTACATTTGGATGCAAAGGAGATGGATGTTTGAGGTGAAAGTTTGAGAAATCCAGTTTTTTAATTAGGCCTAAAAATACATTCTCAGAAAATTAGCAGTGGACCAGTGTTTCTCACCAGTTGTCATGATAGCTGATCTAATTGCTGCAGGACTCCAATCAGGATGGAGGGTTTTTAGTAGACCAACAATGCCGGAAACATGAGGGCATGACATTGAAGTTCCTGATACTGAATTGAACAGAACACGACGCTTGTCAAAATCCTGATTTGTTGGTCCTTGTGCTTCAGTGTAAGCAGCTATGACACTCACTCCTGGTGCAGTAATATCAGGCTGAACATAAAGATAACTATTAGAAAGTCACGCAGCAACACTTAACAGTGCTTCTTAAATGATCAAACGACTGTATAAAAAAGTGGAGATATTTGGCAAAACCTTAAGGATCTCGGGCGTAATGGTGCTGGGTCCCTTCGATGAAAAAGCTGCCATGAATGGAGCTGGCTTTGTTCCCAATTGAGATTTTGGACGCGTTATGTAAGCCATTGGGGCCCTATTAATCATATTCAATTCATAAGAAAAGGTAATGACGATCATACATAATTAGATATATGGCTACACGTAATCGATGCCTGATCAAAGAATCAAGTAACTGCAAATCTTGATATGTCTAGACAGTCTGAATGTAGTCCACTTTTACTGATCTGACATATTTTATGTGAATCCCTCGTTTCCCCCCCCCCCCCCGACCAAATAACTCTAAGGCAAGCTGAAGAAGCTAGTGCCCTAAAAATATTGGTGTTGTCATCATACCCAGTCGAATTGATGTAATGGAAGACCGCAACACCATCAGTGTATGTAATATGTGATGCAGGGAGAACATGAGGATCAGCAATAATTTCATTGCCAGAAACTTCATTATTGGCAAGAACCATCCCAACAGCTCCAGCCAATGCAGCTTGCTGGCCCTTGTCGACCCTTGCATTGTCACCTCGTAGACAAACCAAGATTTTTCCCTTCACTTTTTTTAAATCTAGTGCTCCAGCCTTGCAAAGCTGACTGGATGAATCAAAGAACCACATGGAAATGCTGAGTATGGTATAACTTGTGGACTGAAACATAACACATCATTCCATAACTACTCAAAATTGCAATTACATGAAATCAAAAATACTAATAACTTCAATGTTTTATCCTTACGCGTCTCCAGCTGATGCATTTGCAGCTTTAGCATCTACAGAGCTAATAAGTGGAAAGAGCATGTTCGGCAACCCTGTAGCCGAAAGGCTTTCGCCCTGAAGAAATGAAAAATATGGGTGAGTGTAATACATGTAGAACTAAATTATGCAATTTATAGGAAGTTATCCTTGTTTGTTTCTATTATTGTTCTGCGTAAGTTTGGAGGCTTGATGACACGTGATTCTATCTCTCTAAAGTCTTGCGGCTGATGATCAATGGAAGTAGGGAACCTTTGTGGCAAACGTGTATAAAAGCTTTCAGAAGAAAGAAAATGCATACCACAATTCTGATTGAACAACCATTCTTGCCACATTAAGATGAACTTTTGTAACAACAGCCAAACAAGAATACAGATCTATCAAGCAATAATTTCATTTTTGCGCTTTGTGTTCTTCTTGGTTTTCATTTTTCGGTTCAGCAACCAAAATGAGGATAGGTGCTTTGCTTGTTTTATTTCCTAGCACACTGGCTCCATCAAGTCTTTATTAGCAAATTCCTTTATAATTCTCAACATAGCCATATATTTGATTGCTTTTCACAATTCTTTTTGTCCCTTTTCTAGTCATCATTAGCTATGGCACGGAAAGGATATGTTCTAAGTGGGATAAGAATGAGGATGAGTAACCTTGAAGCGCATTTTGTTGCCAAGAGTCACGTAACTTGAAAACTGGCGATCCATTGTGCTAGCTCCAACTGTGATTTGCCATGGTGATATATTGGAAACAGTAGCATCAGCAGGTCCAGAATTTCCAGCTGAACAAACCACTACAATTCCATGCTTAACAGCATGAAAAGAGCCAATGGAAACACTATCGTTGAAGTGAGGGGCAGGGTCACCTCCAAGTGATACAGAAAGCACATCGACCCCATCATGGATGGCCATGTCGAACCCTGCCAATATATCTGCATCGAAGCACTCATTGCCACCCACCGGAGGCCAGCAAACCTTGTAAGCAGCCACTCGCGCTTTCGGTGACCCTCCTTTAGCTGTTCCATTTCCAAACCCAAATACATTTGCCCCAGCTACAAAATTACCACCAGCAGTTGACAAGGTGTGGGATCCATGGCCCTCAGTGTCACGTGGAGAGTCAAAGGAGGAGTTTAGAGGTCCCGCGACTGCAGCATAACCTTTGTTGAAATATCTTGCTCCTATCAGTTTCCTTTGCAATATTATGATGAAGAAAGGATAACACGGTCAGTAGGCTCTAGTAAATTCAAACTGGCTAAAGCCAAGGCAAATAGATTTGGTCAAGTTATCATTATTTTTCTAAATACCATACTTTCTATAAACATCATGCATAAGATATTGGAACTATACAAACACAAGGTTGACAGACTAATTACATCTGAGCTGGTCTTTCTTTTCTCTTATCTTATGGTGAATTTGTGAACCTCTTTATGCATATATAACCTGTGCAGTAACTGAAAGATGTATAGAACATCAGCTTTGAAAAGGGATAAATTAAACAGTATGCAGAGCAGTAGAGGAACCTGACCTGTTGCAATTAAAGGCAGCATCCACATCATTTTGACAGATACCTTTCCACTTTGATGGAACTGGTCCCATACCTTCATCACTGAAGCTCTTTGATTCCGGCCAAACACCTTGTCCATTCAATTAAACAAAAGGTGAGGCTGGCAATTCAAGATATTCATCATAGATAAAGATCTTTTGCCAATTTGTATGGGCTATAAATATTTATCAGCATTTCAGGCATCATTCAAAATTATTGCATCAATTTTACATCCTCATTCTACCAAAGCTTTTGCACTTGTTTTTTGTTCTCCCTCTAAAATGCAGTATATCAACATATTTACTCTCTGGCTGATTCTCCTTCTTAAATCGGATACATTCCTTCCCTGTCTGCAATTGTGCATCAGTAGTAACGCATGTAAAGTACCACTTCCCAGAAAAAAAACGTCATCATCCAATATGAAATCAAATTGACTACAGCCATGAACACATGCTTATATCATCCCTATACCAGGTTGAAATACCTTATTTATTTACTGTCGATGATATTACAGGTCTGGTACACATGACATGATGCCAGTTTAGGCACTAAAACTGTCAGTGAATGAGTGAAACGAGAACCCATCCATTTTGATCTTCTGGCAGTGAGAACTTCTTTGGAAAAGCCTACAGATCTATCAAATGGGCATATTTCTTTTAAATGTAACATGCTCAGTTTCAAAGAAACATTTCATGTTGTCGAACATATATTCTACCAAACCACAAAAAAATTTAAGTAGAACGAAATCTCTTGAGCATGTAGATCTAACGCCACTTTCAAACTCTCGTATGGGGATCACAGGCACTTCAGCTGCACTTATTCTAGGCATGGAGGCAAATCCTTCAGTTCAATACAAATCCAAGTCCACTGCTCCTCCCTATATGCATTTACACACAGTATTGCCCTTGTTTTCTAACTTTACTGCAGAAAGCAAATGAACCCCTACTTTAGGGACAATGATGTAATGATTAAGCAACTGATCGTCAAAGTCAGTCCAACATCCATAAAATACTAATTTTGTTACTCAAAATGTGAGCATCCATGAAACTGGTGTGGAGAAAAGATATTGCTAGAGGATAAACTGTATCAAGTGCATGAATCATTCTGCATTAAATAAGTCAGCTATGATCCTTTGGTCAACCATGGTTTAATGATCCAGACCACCCCAATTAATACAAGTGGGATGAGCAATGCAAGCACTCCCAAGGGAAGATATAATAATGACAGAGAAATATAGGAAATTACTATAACATTAGTGTCCATTGGTATCATCATTGGTATAGCAATGGTACACATAGAAGTTATTATTATATTACAGGTTAAGTCAATGATCCAAATGCAAATTATTACATATCACTTTATGGGATTAAATTAATTAGAGCAGTCCGGAAACTGGCACAGCTAATATCAGTATTTTCCTCAAGAAAATTAAGATAAAAGTCGAGATTACAGCATTTTTTTTGCAAGAACATATTGCAGTACTTTCTGGATCAACTGGTGTGAAATGAATATGTTGACTTCACATTTGAAAGCTGTATTTTTAGGAGGACCACTGTTTGTAATTGAAGTGTGTACGAGGGCTTTCGGTTGGCCCCCTATGGCGACTTCAATGCAACGTCTTACTTGTCAAAGAAAGCCAAATGAGAAGGACAAGTTAACTAACCAGTATCAAGGTTGCCTATGATAGTATTTTCACCAAATCTTGCCTTCTTCCAAATAGAGCTGGCATGAATTACGCCATTATTTTCGAGTCCCAGGAAATCCCATGACCTGGTTGTATGCAATTTTCTCGCCTTGTTCAAGAATAATGAGACTACCTTGGGATGCTCTGCCACAAATTTACATCAACCCAAGTTTGAGCATATGAAGAGAAGACAAAATCACCCACAAAAAGGAAAACATAGTTAGCAGCATTGATGATTCCTTACTAGCTATCTGTGCAGCTTCTTCATCTTCAAGTGTGGCAGCAAAGCCATTGATGTGTCGCGTATAGGAATAGAATATGGCATCCTTGGCCTTGTCACTACTGTTGAAGTAAGTTCAAGTGCAAGCACATATATGAGGTTGATCAGATACAAATTTAAAAGCGGCAGAATAGGCAGATGAATGATTCATACTGGTATATGAAGCTGAATACCTTCCCAAGAAAGATCCCAGAAACTCATAATGAGACTCCGTCACTCGATTATAATCAATCAATGATACGTCTGGTCCGAATGAATGAGCTCCCAAGTACACCACATATGGCTGCACCAACATGAAACGAAAAAGGAAAAATCTATTGAAAAATATTCAAATTTAGAAGGAAAATAACTGAGAACCGAGAAGAAGAAAGTCCAAACATTGCTTACACTTCTCATGGCCGAGGTGGGTCTAAGCAATAGTGATGAAAGAAGAAGTGACATGAGGTAAAGGGTAGTGGCACTTGCTCTCATTGCTCCTCCTTTTGGCAGCGCTCCTCTGTTTGAGCCCATTTGTTTCCTCAGAAGCTATGTTATGAAGGTCTCCCCTCTGTACCAAAATTTATTTATAATTAAAGAGCTCTGCTTGCTCTTTTGCTGTCCCATTCAAAATAGGATTAACAAGGTATTTAAAGTTTCATTACTAGATCACTTAAAAAGAAGAAGAAACCAGAACAGCTTTCTGATACCATGATGCCATCACCAATCCATATAATAGGACCTTCTAAGAATTATCCATGTGATATGTGCTTTCCCACGTACGAAATTGTTGCATTATTGCATGGGGGAACTTTCCTACCTTAGTACTTTTATGACTTTATTATATATCAAATATTGGAAACAAAACATCAATTTGATGATACGCATGACATTGTATAACTTACGGATTGGATAAGAAGATATTAAAACCTTGACCTTTTATTGTTTGAAGATTCTTCCATCTTATTAAATCTCACCCATATGTTTCATCCAAATATTGAATATTTTGCTTTTGCGCGAGTTAAAAGGAATAAGTAGATACCAAACAGGCATTTTAACTGTTGAAATTACAATTATTGCGCTACCACAAACACGTAGTGGGTTCGGAAACATACCGTATGAAATCTTTGAATATTCCGACGATGGATCCTTGTTATTACGAGCCCCCAACATGCTTGATCTTTTTCGTAGGTACGAAAACGGCTACTAGAGTCGAGTTCTTCGTCCACGAACCAAATCCTAGAGCTTGGTGATTGTTCTAGAGAGAGTTATCTTGTGACTTATTGTCTGTCACCCATGTTTTATTGGAATATCTTTAGTCTTTATATAGAGATAATATTTAGAGACATACTTTACCTCAAACACTTAGGAGACAAAGATGTATTTATCTCAAACACCTATGAGATAAATATTGTATTTATCTCAAACACTTAGAAGATAAATATCTTTTAAATACCTGTAATTATCCAAACTAACAAATACACATTATCTGTTAGTGGGCGGATAATGGGTCCATTGACTCAATTTATTAACAGCTCCCACTCGCCCACACACAGGGCAAATAAATCGTGTAGTCCCTCCTTATCTCTTGTCCACTCATCTCCTCATACAGGAAATGGAACATGCGACCTACGAGAAAGGATATCCAGTTGAGGAGTATTGTATTAAGTTATCACCAAACTAACACAATACATCACTCCAAAAAAAATCTCGTATGTACCCCAGATAGTTCAACTACACCAGATTAAACACTCTCAAATCCCTCATAGTGAGCAGTGTTAAACCTCTTATATGTTATGTATTCATGACTCATATCGAAACAAAAATTGACAAAGTCGCCCGGGCTATGAATCACACAACATGGTATAATATTGAACTTTCTTCCCAAAGCCCTCATGTCATTCCAATTAGACCCAACCGCTTTCCTAGACATGCCCCGCAAGACCGCATCATCCATGATCCAAGGGTACATGCTAAAGTAGCGACATTGAGTATCCTCTTCATGACATAGTCTAAGGTGAAAAGGGTTCCATATAGATCAAAAATATTTCGATCCAAGTGGCTCACACAGTGACAAAGCAGGGATTCATTCGTCACTCCCACTGTCGGTCTGCATTTAGCACATGCAGTATGATTTGCATGCTATGGCGTAACCCGTAAGGGCGTGTCACATAAATGTATAATAAAATACGCCATACGAATCTGGGTCTAGTCGCTGTACAAGCGCCTAACCTGAGTTTTTCAGCCCAGTCACTCTCATAGTGCCTGCCTGAAATCTCACATTCGGCTGTAAGCAGGCTACATAGAGTTGTGGAGATACTCTATGATCGACCTAACTTTATAGGTCTCATCTTAGCTCCAACTAAGGCGACATGTTTGCTTTATAAGCTGTATCATCTTATTCGCCCTCTTGGCGCCTAAGACAATTATGTCTCATCTTGCTCGCTATCTTAGCGCCAAGGTGAATTACCCGTGTGAGTGGGTCAATTCAAGCCTGGTGACACTCTCAACAAGGATGTATATGTAATCACAAAGATTATCCATTCATTCCAAAATAAACTCAAATCAAGGAATAAAAATTTAATGTAATAAATAATGTCAAGTACATGAGATGCCATAAACATATCAAACCCTACGTAGTCCCATACTCCTAATGTGAGAAAGGAAAACATCTCTAGCAATAGGCTTGGTCAAAGGATCAGCCACCATTCTGCCAGTAGGTATATGATTTATGGTCACCTCTCCTTGCGCAACTAAAGTTCTAATGAAGTGATAACGAAGGCCTATGTGTTTGGCCTTCCCATGATATTTGGGATCCTTTACAAAATCTAGGGCAGCTGTATTGTCACAGTGAACAGTGACAGACTCGTCTGCATGAGCTGTAACCCCTAGAGCCTGTAAGAATGACCTCAACCAAACAGTTTCCTGGACTGCTGCTGAACAAGCAACATACTCCGACTCCATCGTGGATAGGGCGATGCAAGACTTTTTCTTGCTGTACCAAGAGATAGCTCCATCTGAAGTGGATATTCGCTCATCTCTATCAACGCCCCAATCAGCATCATTGTATCCTCTCAATCTCAAGTCTCCACCATGATAACACAGGACGAGATCAGCGGTTCCACGTAAGTATCGAAGAATCCTCTTCACCACATTTCAATGAGCGGGTCCAGGATTACTCTGATAACGACTCACCATTCCAACGACAAAGCAGATGTCTGGACGCGTACACAACATAGCGTACATCAGACTCCCAACTGTAGCCGCGTAAGGCACTTTGGACATCCGATTCTTTTCCTCATCATTCTTTGGGCATTGGTCTGTACTTAAAGTACACGCCTTGTCCATTGGAGTGTCTATGGGTTTTGAGTTATGCATACCGAATCGTTCAATGACCTTCTTGATATATGTCTCTTGAGACAAACCGAGAAGTCTCTTTGACGATCACGTATGATTTTAACCCCGAGAACATAATTAGCTTCTCCCATGTCCTTCATCTCAAAAGTTGAGGACAGCCACTGCTTAGTGGCCACAATGGAACTCATGTCATTCCCAGCTAAAAGAATGTCATCCACATACAAAGAAAGGATCAGAATATTTTTCTTAGATCATTTTACGTAAATGCAATGGTCTTGTTCAATCATTTCAAAACCTATAGAGGTAATGGCATGATGAAACCTAAAGTACCACTGCCTAGACGATTGTTTGAGACCATATATAGAACGTTTGAGCAGGCAAACTTTGCGCTCATGTCCCTTGACTTCAAAACCCTCAGGTTGAGCCATATAAATCTCTTCGTCTAGTTCTCCATTGAGAAACGCGGTCTTAACATCCATATGAAAAAGTTCTAAATCCCGCTGGGCGACAATAGCTAAGATCAAGCGAATTGAAGCAAATCTCACCACTGGGGAGAATGTGTCTTCATAGTCCACACCCCGTTGTTGGGTATAGCCTTTCACCACAAGACGTGCCTTATACTTGTCAATTGACCCATCTGCCTTGCGCTTGACTTTTAAAACCCACTTGTTTCCAACAGTCTTGCGCCCTGGCAGAAGGTCAACCAACTCTCAGACCTGATTCTTCTCCATTGAGCTCAACTCATCTTTCATTGCAGTCATCCACTCATTACTAGTAGGTGAAGATAAGGCTTCTTCCACATAAGTGGGCTCATCTTCATCAGTTGGAGTGCACATAAGAATTTCACCGTCAATCTCAAAACGACAACGTGGAACTTTTTCTCGTGCACCTCTACGCAGTTGAGAATCTTGTTGACCTGATGGTCCTAATGGTGTACTCCCACTGTCTAGGAATTTCCCACTAGGTTGAAGGTCACTTATACTATCTTCAGCGACAACAAGATGAGGAACTAATTCCCCACCTTCGCTTGGAGATGGTAAAGTGGCTTCAACTTCCTCTAACTCATAGAGGTCAAGATTCTTACTTGCGTCTCCAATGCTAGGAAAATCATTCTCTATGAAATCGACATCACGAGACTCTATTTCAGTCTTTCCACCATTTGGATGTTCACCATACATCACATAGCCTTTAGAGTTTTCAGAATACCTCAAGAAGATACTCTTTTTAGCTCTAGGCCCTAGTTTTCCATACTTATGAGAAGTACTATGAACATAACCTGCTGAGCCCCATGGGCGCAAGTTATCCAAATTTGGCTTTTGGCCATTCCAAAGCTCATATGGGATGGATTTGACTAATTATGAAGGCACTCTGTTAAGTATATAGGCTGCAGTCAAAAGAGCATCCTCCCAGAAAGATATTGGGAGGTTTGTTTATGCCATTATAGACATAACCATGTCTAACAATGTTCTATTCCTTCTTTCCGCAACACCATTTTGTTGTGGAGTATTAGGAATAGTAAGTTGCCTGCGTATCCCTTTTTCCTCACAAAACTTCTTGAAGTGATCGGACAAATATTCGCGTTCCCGGTCAGTGTGAAGAGTTTTTAAACTCTTCTTTTTCTGATTCTTAACCTCTGCTACAAAGCGTTGGAAACAATTCAAAGCTTCATAGTGGTGAGATATCAGATACACGCAACCATATCGCGTATAATCGTCTATCAGTGTAAGGAAATAAGAGGCGCCATGGCGTGCCTTTACACTCATAGGTCCACATATGTCAGAGTGAACTAGCTCAAGTGGCTGAGTTGCTCTCACAGCCTTTCCAAAAGGCTTCCTGCATGCTTTACCGGCCAAACAAGCCTCACATGTTTGTAGATTGACTCTTGCGAGTAAGCCCAAAAGGCATTCTCTAGTCAAACGAGTCATTCTATCTTGGCCTATGTGGCCCAGTCTTGCATGCCAGGTGGTAGAATCATTCACAATATTATCATTCACCACATAAGAATAAGAGGACTGAGAATCAATTAAATCCAATTGAAAAAACTATTCATGCGAAAACCATGTTCGAACAAAACATCATCCAAAAAGATGTCCAACTTTTTTCCCTAAAAAATAAAGGAAAAACCACTGTCTAATAAAGTAGTAACTGAAAGTAGATTAAGCCGAACAGTGGGTGCATATCCCACATCCTCAAGAATCAATGTGCGCCCAGTGTGCAACTTGAGCTGGTAAGAACCAACCCCTAGGACCTCTTCGGAGCTATTGTTTCCCATGAAGATATGTTTGCTACTCGCTGGAATCCGGTGATAATCTACGAACCCCTCTCAATCACGTGTTACATGTTTTGTTGCACCTGTATCCACAAACCACACAGGTTGGGAATGAGCAACCATCACATGTGAGGAAACATACAACTGAGAGAGAGATTCTAAAAGTACCTTCTTCGGCTCAGTGCAATCACGAGCGAAGTGTCCTTTTTGTTGACAGTTGAAGCATTTGACTTTAGACAAATCCTTTTTCCCACCACGTTTTCCTCTCTTGCGTTTTTTCATTTTTCCTTCCTTTGGCGCAGAAGTGCTAGCCTCGCCTTTCTTACTTTGTCTTCCGCGCTTGTCATTTGCGTTACGCGATCCCCCTTGGGCGACATAAGTAAGGGTCTTGTCAGCATCTCGAGTCTCGTCCTCAAGGATGATATGCTGTGAAACATCAGAAAAGTTCTTGATGTTTTCACCGTGGGTCAATATCTGTTTCATATTGGCCCATGAGGCAGGAAGGGACCTTATGACAGCTCTGACTTGCTGCTCATTTGTGAGAGCATGGCCAGCATCCCTTAGCTTACCAATCATATTGGACATCACCCTTAGATGTTCATTCATGGTATGCTTAGGGTCTTTTGTGTACTCCTCAAACTTAATCACAAGGCTACGAAGCCGCGTAGTTGAGGTTCCACCAAAAAAGAACTTGAGCTGATCCCATAAAGCTTTGCAAGTTAGAAGTTCATCATACTGCCCGATTAGATCATTTTGCAAGCTGCTCAACAAGGTGTAGTGCGCACTACGATCTTTCTTATTCCATTTCTGGTAGGCAGTGTGGTCTCTTAGGGGTTGCCCCTCAGTAGGCGCGACCATCTCTTTGGTCAAGTGCTCCTCGAGCTTTTGTTCGTTTAGCATGAATTTCATCTTTTTGTACCAAACGTCATAATTATCTCCGTTAAGTTTCTCACCCTTAACGAGATCAGCTATGACATTCTTGGATGCCATTCTATTCACTACATTAGTTTGCGCAAAGAAAAAGACATTAATTATACATCCTTCTTTTTATTTCAAAAAATTCAAATGAAAAACATAATCATTCCTCACATCATGAAATCGAAAATTTGCTAAGCTCGTAATCATCTCTCATGTATGTGAGTTGGAAAAATACTTTTCAAGTAATTTTTCGCAATAAATTTCATCATCATATAAGACATAATGTAATAAATCATCCACATGATAATTTAGAACAATATAATTGCACCATATAATAAAGTGTGCAAGGACTCCATTGAGCCCTATTGGCATTCTAATAACTTATGCTAAGAAAATTCTGACTTGAATAATGTGCATGCGAAATTACATCCCTGTACAAGGCTTTCTAGAAATATACAGGAAAATAGTAGAATACAACATTTTTGAAAATCCTACTACAAACTACTCCAATAAAACAAATGGAGATGCCGCACAACACATTATTCTCAAAAGAATTTTCTTAAAACAAGAGTAAACACATAAACATAAGTTTCTTTAGAATGCCAATCTAGTATCCATCCATTTAACCTAAAACTAGCATGCTTAAATAACAAGTTAAAGGATAATTTAAATGGATGAACATGCCACATTCTCCTTCCAAGGAAAACGGGCGTAAAGGTCTTGAAATTGGGTTTAAAGAGGTGTGGGCTTGCCAAAAGCCCAACAAATATATCAACAAAAACATATTTAAACCATAACTCTAATCAAGGCAAATAATAAAACATAATTCATCTATGTCATATAGCTCTCCAAAAAATATTTATTTTTGCCCACGAAGTGCAAAAATTAATATTTTACACATTATTCGTATTTTTGGGACCACAAAAGTACCACAAAAATACTCTTAAACAGGCCAAAAAGTGAGAGATAAATTCTTAAAAGATGACAAATAGTAAATTTAACCCTAATATACCCTCGGGAATAAAAAAAAATTCTGTGTGCATCAAAACAAAATTTTAAAGCTGATTTCTCTAGAAAAAGTCATTTAAAAAATTAAACAGAACACACACAGAGGGTATTGAGGTAAATTTAACACCACAGAAAAATTATAAAAGCCAAGAAAACACTCCACTCACCGGCGGTGGGGTCAAAATCTTTCGGAAACCACCTTCACACGCCTCCAGGCGCCGCTTGCGTATGGGGCAGTGTTTGGGATTTTTTTTTTGAACAAGCGTGTGTGTGACACGCGCGCGCATGGGCGCCCATCGAATCAGCTTGGCTTGGGCTCGTGCGGCGCGTATCGCGCGTGGCGGGCGTTCCAGTAGCCTCTTCTGGCACTTGGACGGGCGTGGCGGCTTGTGAGGGCGCGGCCTGGCACGTGAGCGGCTGCCTTCACGTGTGGCATGCATCTGCGGCTCGACTTGAGCGCGTGGGTATATTGTTCATCTTCTTCGTTGAAAAAATCCTAAATTTTCACAGCTGCCGCCATGTGGCGATGTCAACTTTTAAAGGCCATATCTCTCTCATTTTTAGGCCAAATAATGCGTGCCATATATCGTTGGAAAGCTTATGTGACATAGATTAATTATGTACCAACCGATCATGATAAAAATTTAATATAATGCTTTGAATTTGAATCCCAATACTCAAAAAAACCACAGTTTTTTTAAAAAATAAAATCGTGATTTCACACAAACCATGCATCCAAAAATCACGAAATTTTATGGAGTTCATCCTCAACCATAGGAGAACAAAAAAATATAATTATTTTTCAGAAAAAACATGCTCAAAAAAATCAAATTTTAATAATGTGTCTCATTCATGTATCATGAAAAAAATCGCAACATGCACATAATTTATTCTAGCATGTTAAAGGCGAATCAACAAGTAATCATGCTCTGATACCAATGTTGAAATTACAATTATTGCGCTATCACGTAACACGTAGTGGATTCGAAAACATACCGTATGAAGTCTCTGAATATTCCGACGATGGATCTTTGTTATTACGAGCCTCCAACACGCTTGATCTTTTTCGTAGGTACAAAACGGCTACTAGAGTCGAGTTCTTCGTCCATGAACCAAATCCTAGAGCTTGATGATTGCTCTAAAGAGAATGCTATAGAGAGGGATTGTCTTGTGACTTATTGTCTGTTACCCCTGTTTTATTATAATATCTCTAATCTTTATATAGAGATAGTATTTAGAGACAGACTTTACCTCAAACACTTAGGAGACAAAGATGTATTTATCTCAAACACCTATGAGATAAATATTGTATTTATCTCAAACACTTAGGAAATAAATATCCTCTAAACAACTATAATTATCCAGACTAATTCAGACTAACAAATACACATTATCTGTTAGTCGGCGGATAATGGGTCCACTGACCCAATTTATTAACATTAACAAACACAAGGAAAGGGTAAGAAAGAATATTGAAACAAGAAGGGAGGGGTCCAAGACAATATGAGTGGGGGAAAAAGGCTAACCATAAAGGGCCTCATTCGCTTGGGATAACATGACGTGGGAACCCGGAATCCATTATTTCTTGTTGCGTTTGCTCTTGTGTTTGCTTGAGGAAAGTGGAAGTGAACCCTAGAGGGAAATTGGAAAATCATTCGATATACGATATAAATGCTAACATCAAAGTACCTCGAATGGGGCTACAACTAGCACTATGGCATGTGACCACTGATTTTCACTCTTACTCTATCTACTCATTTGCAAACTAAAAGGTATTTATGCTATGTATGACAGGTGGTTTTGGAAAAATATATCTTTGCGGTATTTTGTTTATAACTCGAAATGAATTTCATAAAAAAACATGTATGGCAAGTAGTTTCTAAAGGGAGTTAGTGGTGGTGGCGGAGATGGGAATAGTTGGTGGTGATGGGTGGGTGGTAGTGACGGTGTGGGCTGGTGGGCGGGCGACGACGGAAATGGGAGAGGTGGTGGTAGGTGGTGTTGGTAATGGAATAAAGTGAAAACGTATTCCATTGTTTTCCATGGAAATAATTTTTAACATTTCTAGGAACACAAATTATAGTCAAAGCTAACAAGGGAGAGGGAGCCATTGGTAAAAATTTATGCTACATTTAAGATATATTCTCGTGAATGTTTTCCATTGCTTTTGGAAACGATTTTTGTTATCTTTGAAATAATTCTTGACATTGCAAAAAGTAGCCAAAGTTAAAGGGAGCAGCTGTTGCTTGAGTGCTTGAGATATATTCTCAAAAACGTATAGACAGAAAACTATACATAATGCACGGTGAATGGCAATTTCCAATGATGCAAAGGGAGAATGGAAAGGGATCCCGTACCGGCCTTATTCAAAGTAGTATAATTGACATTTTTCTAGAAAAGAGAGAATGGAAAGGGGATCCCATACCAACCTTATACACCATAGTACGTGACCATTTTCCAAAAGTAAGAAGATGTAATGAAAAGCGACCCCGTACCGACCTTGACAATTTTCCAAAAATACATAATAATTGACAATTATCCAAAAGGTGAAAATGCAAAAAGAGAGAATGGAAAGGGATCTCATACCGGCCTTGTACATTTTTGAACCGTTCATGAATTGGTCAGGAAACTTAATTTTCAATCGGTCCAGTATTTCTTAAGTCATAACGAGGACGTGATTCGTAACAAATCTTCTCTATTCATGCATAACAACGCGTGACATATATCATTTAATTATTATAACACACTTTTAAAGATAAGACAAAAACATTCGAGTGTATTGATTCATGCCGAGTAACATCAACATCGTCTTACTTCACACTAATTGTTAACCATAACCCGATCTGAAAAATTCCACAAAATTCAATCTATTGACCAGTACAAAGTAGGGACCATTCAGCCAGCCTTGCCATTACCAACTGCTACAACTTCCAGAGAGAATGGAAGGATCCGGCAAAGAGGCTTGTTCTTTGAGTTTTGACCCAACACCATGTGGCCACTTCCCACTTACGCGGCTTTGGGGGCCTGCGGTAGCCGCGACCATTGTCATCATGTGCTTGATTGGAGGGTTGAATTGGGACCATGGCCGCAGTACATAAAGTTTTGTTCCAGTTTTTGGGCTCCCCAATGGCATTGAAATTGGAATGCACAAAGTCAACTGCTTGGCTTTTGTACCCACTATAGGTTGGATGAATGGATGCCATAAGGCACTAATACTGTAACTAAAATTCTAGAATGAATTTGAAAGAGGGATAACTAAAATTCTAGAATGAATTTGAAAGAGGGATTTGAGGGATCAAATTCTCAATTGAAATAACCACTTGAACTAACGTAACATAAAATTTATTACTTCAAAAGTGCCTTGTAGAGCAACAGAAGTTGACAGACCACCTGATTGACACCCATGAGTAATGTCTCCTTATGCTTCAGGATCTAACCCCCTACAGCAAAATAGGCACAAGTAAAGAGCAGTAGACCAGCCTATATGCATTAGATTTGAAAGAATAGATTTTTTGGATAGGGTGAACGGTATCGGTTCTCTCCCTCAGCGAAATAGAAGATGTATTCTGTACCGCCACATAGAGTTGTTTGCTGAGAAGGGGGATCTTGTTCAGCCAGCAAAGAGCCAGCGGGAAAACTCGGGGACGTCCGCAGAAACAGGCTAAAAATCATTCGAAACAATATGTTGTGGTAGAATATCATACGAGTCATAGTTGCTTAGCTCTTAGTTCGTCATTAGGCAGCAAAAATAAGAAAGTAGCAAGGTAGCAAAAGCTATCAGAGAAGAGGGTTATTCTCTTAAAATAAGAAAGCAGGACGCTACGAATCTTCCTTCTTTTTAATCTCTTTCATTCATTCTTTTCAATCTCTTTCATCCATTCTTCATCATTTATTTCAGCAATTCATTTGGAATTTACATATTTCACACCGTAATAATTAGCCTATACAATACACAAATGTAAAAGTTGCCAAACATCAAACTTTAAAACTTAAATTTTTATATTATAAAAAATTTTAAAATGAAGAGGTTCTAAACTTCATGATGTCTTGTACTCCGTAATTTTTTATTTAAACGCTTCCTTACAAAAAAACGAAGGGCTTGGTGAGTTTGGCTCATGCAAAAGCACATGCACCACCCACGTGCAAGAATGCCCACGCTAGCCAATGCGAGGAAAGAAAGATAGCCCCCTCAAAATTAATGGACGTGGGCAAATGTTGGGGAAAAAAAGTTGGTTGCCTGAACATGTACTGCTTTTGTGAAGGATTCTCTTATGTTATGTCTTGGGATAATTAGGATACTGGGCAACCAGATATTAAGCTTGATTAGGGTACTTGAAAGCTCTGTGAAAAGATTATTTACAAATTTTGATAAACTTTTATATCGTCTGTTTTGAAATGACGAAATACTTTTATATGCAGACTTAACAAGTATAGGGGAAGAAAAAAGGTTACTCTACTTGCACTCAACCAGAGAAATTTGTTAGTCAAGTATCCAAGTAACCCTATTTTCATACTAACACGAATGTATCCATTTGTTAGTTCACTTTCAAGGAATTTGGGCTAGTCATGACATGTTAACACCTCTGTCAAGCCATTGTCTTACTATTCAAAGGGTCGATAGGAGTATCTATGGAGTGTCCTAGAGAAAATTCCAAATAAAAGTGTTACTTTATGGATGTCCCTCTTCCACACCTCCAAACAGATGCCGTTTATTTTCAACTCTAGAGATTCCAACACCTTGAACACTACAAGAAAAAAGAATTTTATCGACTGGATAATCCGTCTCTAAAAGTTCAAAATCCGTCGCTAATAATTTTTGCGACGGATTTACCGTTACTAAAAGTCCCTCGTGTAAAAGCTCGTAACTAAAAGTTTCACAACAAGAAAAAGTGGCTATGGCCGCGGTAAAAAACCGCTGCTATAGAGTGATTAGCAGCTGCCAAAGGATTTCGCAGCGGTCGCCGGCCGCTCTATAGGCCTCGCTGCCATAGACATACAGCAGCGGTTATACGCATTTACTGCAGCGGTCAACCGCTGGGGTATTGTTTCCCAAATTCGTGCTTTAAAGCCCCCTTATGGCAACGGCCACTCTATGGCAACGGTTTCGGACAGCTGCTATAGGTAGCCACCTGAAATGAATTTTGAAATTTGGAAGCGGATAGCCCCGTTGCTGTAGCATTTTTTATTTACATATTGCAAAACTTATGGCAGCGCACACAAACCGCTGCTAAAGATATGCAACTTTTTTTTTAATTAATTGTTGAATACATATCAACTCAACTAAAGACCTATAGCCAAATCATCCAACCTGTTAACAAAGTAACATACATAACTTTATTAATAAGCCATAAAAATATCAAAGCCATGCACTAAAATGTCATTGCTTAAGAGATTGTATAGTATATAAAAGGAAGGTCAAATTGCTATACAGTTTAAGTTAACTATAAACAACTTCACTAGAAACACGTTCTAGGGGGGCAAAATGCCTAAATATATAGCTGTTCAAAAGATGAAACGCAACGCAATTTGCAACATCAATCACTCAGATATTAATCACTCCCATTGCTCGATCTATTTGCATTTGCCTCCACATTATCCTGGGACATAATCAAGCAACAATTAGCATGAGATTCAGTTGACTACCATGAAGTTTGTTCAACTTCCTTGAGTTAATAAAAATGAAAACACCAAGTTTCTCAAAGTGAATGTCCATTAAAACACTTAGAACAAAAGATAACAAGAGAACACATCTAACCAAGGAACCAAGAAATGCACAAGTTGATATGCTGAGTTTAGCTAGTATTGTAGGACTTATGTAGTAGGCGCTCATCGACTTAGCATTGTTTTGTCCAATTTTATAAAAAGACAACCCCACAACAGATAGACTCAAAAAAGACGAGAGAGAGAGAGAGAGAGAGAGAGAGAGAGAGAACTTGTTCTCTTTCCCCAATGCAGCTGCAGTGTAGGTTTTGCACTGCCACCAAAAGTTGTGGTTATAAGTTCTAAGACCTCCTGCTGCAGCAGCAGCAGCACCACCCCTACCAAAGCAATTGTTTCCTCATCTTCTTTTCCCCACATTGCCCATTCAGTCAAGTTTGAATCAAACCCATTTGACTCCACATCCTCCTCTGCTTGGCCAAATAATAATTTGGCCAAGAATGGTCTCTCTTGAATAATAATGTGGTACACGAGCACACACACACACACATGTCATGTGTATTTTCTTTTTTCAAGCAAAAAAAGGGGAGATGCATGTGTTCATAGCTATGGCTTGATTGTGCAGTGTCTGCTAGTATGTGTGTGTGTGTGTGTAGTGAAGAGACAAGGCAGGGATTAGGTTGGATGGGAATGGAGTAGTAGAGGAGGGCAAAGTATTTGGGGACAGTTGGGATTTTTCTTTGGTGAAAGGTCAAGTTCCTTGGGGAATTTTGTTTTGACATAACCTGGAAACTTAGAGATAATTCTGGGCCATGTGAGTTGAATGATTCTATCAACTGCTATGGTGAGACATTGGATGGAGAATTAGTTGGGAAGGAAAAATATCTCTGACCAAGAAAGCAAACTGGGTGAAAGCAAAACCAAAAGATTGTGCTAATAAAACAAACTATGTAAAACCATCACTCAACTAATCTTGAAGAGAAAATATCCAATTTTCTCTTCTTAAATCTTTCACAAAGAATTACAGTTCACATATGCAATCACTGTGTGTACCTGACTAGAACCGGTAGCAGGGTCTGTAAAACTATTCCCTGCAAGTTGTTCAAGAGCTTCTTCCATCCTTGCCATTCGTGCCTTCATTTCATTCATTCCGGCCAGCTCCTCCTTAAGAGAACAAATCTGTTCGTGCAGTTTCACATTGTTGGAAGAACCCCATGTGTTTGAAATATTGGCCATGGGCCCCATCACCCTCACCCTACCATGCCAGTCCTTACCCATAACCTTGGAAATAATATCATTTGGACCACTATCATCCTGGGGCAAAGAGACCTCTTGTTGGAGTCTTTCGATATCATCCTAAAAGACAAACAAAAAACAAGTCATTATCAATGAAAGATTAAGACTGAACGATAAATATAAAAGTCGAACAAATGAAATGCAAGTAAAGAAACTTACAGCCTTATTACGTGCTTGCGGAAGGACATCTCCTTTGAGTTTCTTTGATTTGCAACTCACAATCCACATTGTTGCTCTACCCGGTCTAACATTATGAGTCTCGAACTTCAAAACCACAATAAAATATGACTACAATATATATAAATGCAGTCCTACAAAGTTGTATAGTATGTAATGTATAACAAGGCAATAAAAGTGCGTACATATTCTTCTTCCTTCCGTGAACTAGATGTTCGGCCTAGGGTATGTGGAATTGCATTGATGCTCGTCGCGTTTTTGCTGTTTAACTTTGCCTCACCCTGCAATTTAAAGCACATTAATTAGTAGCTATCAAATAAAAACATGAATTATGTAAATAAATCTAAGTTCAGTGAATACTATAACTTCTTCGCATTGCCAATGGCTCGCTAAGGTTTGCCACTACAGCCAATCTGCCCTTTTTTAGCTGTAACAAGTACATTTGAAGCTGGTATATCATCTGGCTTTAAGAATTTCCTTTTTAGTGAGCATTTCCAATCTTTCCAATGGGTGTTAAGAGTAAGCATTATAGCAGTTTTTGCAAGAGGATGATCCGTTGTGAATCTCTTATGTGACCACAAGTACAATAGCATCAAGACTTTTCACATAGCTTAGAATAAATTCAGGAAATACATAACTTAAATAATACCTCGATCTCTTCCCAAGCCTTTTCTTTGTCCTTCTCTGGAACATCAGCCCACTTGGTGTAATTAATTAGTAACAGCTTCCTCAAACGTGCCACACAACCTATAAAAGTACCAAACTCATGAAATGCACCAGTATTAGCATGACCCCAATTGTCATACCCTACATATTTTTGCGTCTCCCTCGCCCATATTTCAGCCCCTCTAGTGGGGCCTCGCTTTTTTGATGAACTAGAACCTGCAAGAAAAAACATGTCCCAAGAAATCAATAAAACAATTTGTAGTCCAATCATGATATGTTGTATGAACTCAAGTAGCAGGTTGCGAAGAACTTTTGATTTAACATAGATATTGGCACAGAACCTCTGCAATATACTAATATGAGGTAACAAATCAGCTATTTTGAATTTTGAGCTAATGTGCTCTATTGTCCAAGTCAAAGAAAAGAGACTATCAATAAATAGAACTGAAATTTTCGGTAAATAGTGAAATGTGTGAGTGCCTCTATTATCTCGACGGTTAACCCGTCGAGATAATAGAAAAACTATGAAAAGATAGGACTATTTGGCATCCCTTTATTCTTGGACTTTTGGGCTTAATGTTAAATCTGAACATTTCACATAGTTGTGCAACTAATTGCTTCTAATAATGCACTTAGCCATTACTAGAAGTAATTCTGGAGCAAAGATAACTTAACACTGAGGATATCTCAATCTGGACATTTTACGTACTTGCGCAACTAAGTGCTTCTAATAATGCATTGTAGCCATTACTAAAAGCGAAGACAACTTATTAGCTTGGTGTTGACAATCATTCCAAATGTTTAGCAGTAGTATTTCAATACCAAAAAGTTCAGCAGTGATTTTGCAATTCAACATTGAGGCCCTTTGACACATAGCTCTCCTTCTTAAATTATATGGAGCTCAATAGAACATCTAGCTCAAAGAAACTACTTTTCCTCTTCTTAAAATACTACTATTAGATTTGTAACTAGCAAACATTACTACTTTTTTTCGCAGCCAATAATGTATAAAGTTAAATTGCTATCGCTCTTCAATTCACAGTCAAACATCAAGAATCACAGCGTTGCACTTTTTTTTTTTGCAGCCGAACATCAAGTTTCAATGTATGGAAACAGACAACGATTTGATATCGTCATATTCATAGTGTCTAGTAATTGGAGGAGAGAGAGTACCAGTTGGCGAGAGCTATTTCTGGGAAGATAGATTTCGAGGAACTGGGACTTTGATCAAAGACCTGTGGACAACACCGATGTTCAACCACCACGATACAAAGTTCAATTCAAATTCATCAATCTCTTGCGCAAAGTTACAACTAATTAGAGATAAAGTAACACCAAACTTACCTCGGAAGCAAAAATCAGCAGAGATGATAAAGTGCTCCATATTGCACATCGATTAATAAAAGTCAGGGATAGATTAGAATATTAAAAAACCAAAATATTGAATTAGAGAAAGCCTAAGTTTGGGAAGACCCAAGCAATTGAAAATCTGAGAACATCTTCGTACATGTCTTGGGAGGGTATCACAACACAAGTTATATCATACATGTACAAATGAACATCTACATCGAATCCTGGGAGCTGAACAAACTGAAAGCAAAAAAGCGTACCAGTGAGGAAGGCAACACAATCAAACGAGCCAGGAAGGCATAACATGAAAAGACCTTATATTAGGTTATTTTAGGTGAGGATTGAGACTACGATCTCTAGTCTCTCTAAGCGGAGTACCAATTTGGTCCCGAGGTAAGGAATAACCAGTTATGCAAAAAGATGTGAAATTGGATTCGGTTGGATGGTAATCATATGCTAACTCCCAGAGAGAGGTGTTGTGTATGAATCAATCGGGTATGTGTGTGAGAAATAATGCGTGCGTTACTATGAGTCGGTTGTGTGCATGTGTGTTTCAAAGAGAGGGAAATCGAGAACGAACCGAGAGAGGGAGATCGAGAGCCTGATTGCGTTTGTGTTGATTGTGTTTGCGTTGATTCCGTTTGCGTTTGTGCCCATTCATGTGTGTGCGCGTCTGGGATTTATGTGTGTGCAGTTGGGGTGTGTGAGTTTCAGAGAGAAGAAGAACAGAAGCAGAGAGCCGAGTTGGGGGAGGTAATCTCTAATTACATGAGTTCGTGGGATATAGATTGAATAAAGACGTCTACGGCAGCGGTATGTCCGCTGCCACCCAGTTGCTTGGCCGCTTGTATTGGGTTTTATTTGGCGGCGCTATTGATTTCGCGGGTTTTTGGAGCGTAAAATTTTTAGCCGCGCTCAAGCTGTGAGCAATTTTTTCACAAGCTATGGCAACGTTACACGACCCCGCTGTTGTATACCCTTTATACCAGTGGCCTATGTGGCTGCTGCTATAAACCGCTGCTATACCTAACATATGCCGCTGCTTTTTTCTGCCGCTGTTATAAAGCGCTGCTATTGGGCATTTTTCTTATAGTGTTTGGCGACGGAATTTTCAAATCCGTCGTCTAATATTGCATTTTTAGCGACGGAGTTATTTACTAATTAGCGACGAAATATCCGTCGCTAATTATGTTTTACATATTTTAATTTATTTTTGTTTTGTGAAATTAGCGACGAAATATCTGCCGCTCATTATTTTTAGAGACGGAACAATCCGTCGCTAAATAAGCCTTTTGGCGACGGAATATTCCGTCGCCAAAAAGCTGATAGTGACACTTTTAGCGACGGAATAAATCGATCGCCAAAAGTCAATTTTTTTATTTTTCTATTACCCAAACCTTTAATAAATATTTCAATTCTCAACAACAACGCACAATAATCAATATACAAAGAAATATATATAATAAATCATAAAAAATATTTATTATAAAAAAACTCATGATGAATAAGTCGGGAATCGGATACAACCAGTTAGGGGAGGGGAGAAGAGTACAAGTCGGGCGGGGGGTGGGGGGGGGACAAGCTGGGGCAATGCACGAGAAGGAGCTCATCAGGGGTTGCCGAATCCCGAATCTGGATCTTGCTGATCTGAGGCCAACTCGGCATGTCCACCCCTGATCATCCTTAACACCACCGTAGCAATGCGCTGGATCTCCTCCTCGTCTAACGGATGCTGATGAGCCGGTGTCTGTGGAGGGGCAGCAAGGGGTGAGGACACTCCTATCACGGCACGAGCAGTTGTGTTAGGCAGGACACGGATGCGGCCTTTCGGCCGATTAACGACCTCCGGCATAACAAGTCATCGCTTCAACGCCCCAATACTCGCACCCATACTAGTGGACGCTGATGGCTGTCCGGACTGCTGCTTGGACCCCTAAGTTGTTCATACGAGGCCTGCAAAAATAATGATTTAAATATATGTTAGGGCATTAATTAACGCAACAGACATTGAGGATAGAAAGAAAAAAAAATTAACAACTTAAACAAATTGACTCACATCGATCCGTCGGGCAATATCCGAAACATAGTCGTAGGCCCAGTGCACCTCGTCCTTGTCCTTCTTCCACACGTGCGTCTGATTATACGTCAGAGCTACGACCTCATCCTCTTCCAGATCCGGGTTCTGGACCGCATTCATGTGTCGAATGATGTCGTGTGGCACCGACCCTCCCGTGTGCGTCGGATCTTTATTCTGTCTGTTCATGGCCTCGCTCTTACTCTTGGCATCCCAGCCTGGATCCGCAGTCCACCAATCTATCATCTCCCCCCATACAGTCGGAGATATCCAATATGGGGGATATGTCTTCATCTCCGTCATCCGGGCACCCTCGGGCAACATCTTCTTCGCTCGGTCCCGTGCGTCGTGGAGCCATCGGCAGTAATTCTTGTCGATGAAAGCAAAGAAGGCTTGCTGCCCCAGTGCCTACTGATCAGGCCAGTCAAACGTGAACCCCTCCTGTAAGGCATTTAATAACACAAATTAACTAGAGAAAACAAACTCTAATTAGACGAATACTATCGCAGGAAAAAAAAATACTTCACCGTACTAGCCACTCTTCCCATAGGGACTCCCTTGCAGCGGCATCCCAGTCCTTCCAGTACAAGCGTGGCTAGAAGAATCGGCCCTTCACAAGAACCCTGATCTTCGTCCTCGCCTGATTCTCCAGGATCCTGCCAAAGAAGTAAATAAATAAATTAATACAGTTCAAATATAAATTAACACCCCAAATTTTAAATATAAGGCATGATGTGATTTTTTTTACTTACAAGCCCTCATGCGTAAGCGTAACTCTCTGCTTACGCTAGGGGTCGATGCGTACCCCGTGTGTTGGGCCATGGCCTCATCGAGATCCTACAAAACACAGACATTAATACAGTTCAAATATACTTTAAATATAAGGCTAGCAAAAATATATTAAACACCGTTATCAATTATACCTGAGGTAGAACTTACGAAAGAAGGAGAATCAGCGCGCGTACGGGATAAATCTGTGTCGGGCTGGGGCTAGAGCTGGGGACCCATCTTCCAGTCACGAGCATTCTATGCCTCGTCATCAGTGGGTAATGACGAAGTGGGACCCACTGGGGAGGAAGCAGCTCGGCGTCCAACCCGGCCATGAATAGCCCGTATCCTATCCATATCTGACTTCGTATAGATAAATTACAAATATATTAACACGTTAAAAACAATAATTTGGCAGAAATCAACATCGGCACTATATATATATGAACGGAGGTGGAAAAACACATCAATATGAACCAAGTTGTAAAATGTTACTACATTTTTCCCCGATTTTTTTACAACATTACAAGTCATTCATTTTCAGTTTGAGAATCATTATCATCTTCATCATTTTCCTCGTCGTCCTCTTCTTCGTGGGACTCGTCGTCCTCTTCATCTTCTAATTCATCCTCTTCATTAGTAAACTCAGTCACATCATCCGCAACACTTTCCACGTCTTTCGCGTCATCATCTACGACTTCTTCTCCTACATGAATTGTTGTTGGAAGAGGAAGATCGTCCTTCTCGTGGAAGAGGTGTCTAAATATATAAAGCTAAAATATGTTGTTTCGGTGTCGGCGTCGATCGGACTCGGTGTCAGTGTCTGTGCTACCTAACAGGGATCTCAATTCAATTGGGTCCTATCCTCCGTCAACAATCTCAATTCTCAAATGCTCAATGCAATAAAAATCACGCATTCAATCTAATTGGGTCCCATCCTCCCTCAACAATCTCAATTCTCAAATGCTCAATGCAATATAAATCACCCATTCAATCCAATTGGTTCTCATCCTCCCTCAAAAATCTCAATATCTCAAATGCACAATCAACAATCAAAAATCATCAATTACACGATCTAAAATCATCAATTAATAATCTCATTTATTTCAAATGCACAGCTAATAACCTAAAATCATCAATTAACAACCTAAAATTATCGATCAAAAATTATAATTCTCAAATGCACAATTAACAACCTAAAATTATCAAACAAATGATTAATGTTCAAATGAGAAAAAATTGTTCAAAATGCACATATCCGATGCTCTTGAATTATTTCAATTTAGGGTTCGATTGTATTAGGGCATTCAATTTAGGGTTCAATTAGGGGTTCAATTAGTTTAATTTAGGGTTCGGTTCGATTAAGGCATTCAATTTAGGGTTTAATTAGGGTTCAATTACTTTAATTAGGGTTCAATTAAGGGGTTCTATTGATTCAATTTAGGGTTCATTTAATTTGGGGCATTCAATTTAGGGTTCAATTAGTTCAATTTAGGGTTCGGTTGGATTAGGGCATTCAATTTAGAGTTTAATTAGGGTTCAATTAATTCAATTTAGGGTTCAATTAAGGGAGTTTTATTGATTCAATTTAGGGTTCGGTTGATTTGAGGCATTTAATTTAGGGTTCAATTAGGGGGTTCAATTATTTCAATTTAGGGTTCGGTTGGATCAGGGCATTCAATTTATGATTCAATTAGTTTAATTTAGGGTTCGATTCGATTAGGGCATTCAATTTAGGATTTAATTATGGTTTAATTACTTCAATTTATGGTTCAATTAGGAGGTTCTATTAGTTCAATTTAGGGTTCGGTTGATTTGGGGCATTCAATTTAGGATTCGGTTGGATTAGGACATTCAATTAGGGGTTCAATTAGTTTAATTTAGGGTTCGATTCGATTAAGGCATTAAATTTAGGATTTAATTAGGGTTCAATTACTTCAATCAGGGGATTCTATTGATTCAATTTAGTGTTCGGTTGGATTAGGGCATTTAATTTAGAGTTCAATTAGTTTATTTTAGGGTTCGATTCGATTAGGGAATTCAATTTAGGATTTAATTATGGTTCAATTACTTCAATTTAGGGTTCGATTCGATTCAATTTAGGGTGCGATTGAATTGGGGCAATCAATTTAGGGTTCAATTGGAGGTTCAGATTATTCAACAAATTCGGAATGTACATGGCAGAGAAGACAAATTAACAACAAATTCGGATTATGGCCAAATGCTTCATAATCAACAAATTTAGAAGACAAAATAATGGCCAAACGTCCAAATTAATAACAAATTCAGATTATACATGGCAGAGAAGACAATTCGAATGTTCTATGTACGTACTTTGAAATTCAGAAGAGCTTATACAAGCAGAAGTGTGATTATGGCCAAATGCTTGATAATCAACTTTGAAAAATAAACAACAAGATTAATTTAGGGCAATTTACATACAGATCTCAAGGTGGGTACGACGGCGGCGGCGTTGGTGGTGCAGCGGTAGTGGTGGGCATCGTGGCGCGGCGACAGTGGAGGGCTTTATGGCACGACGGTAGTGGAAGGCTTGGTGGCGCAGCGTCGGGTGGCGAACGGGGGTGTCACCAGAGGTAGGTCGCCGTCGGGAGGGGTCGCCACAGGTGAGAACGGTGATGGGTGGGTGAGAGAAGAATTTTAGAGAGAGAAACGGGGAGAGAGAAAAAAATCAGATCTGGTTATAAATCAGATCTTTAGCAACAGAATAACACCGTCTCTAAAAATCCGTTGGTGAAGGTCTTATTATAAAGACTTTTACTGATGGAATTTTTAGCGACGATTTTATTCCGTCGCTTAAATAATTTAAAAAAACCCTCAAAAAATACTAATTTTCTAAAAAGTATTTAGCGACGGTAATTCCGTCGTTTAAAGTCCGTTTGCAAATACTTTTACCGACGGTGTCTTCCGTCGCTAAAAATTATTCTTCTTTAGATAGGATTCAGGAACGACATTGCCTTCGTCAAAGATTACAAATAATTTAAGAAAAATGAACATGAGCTCCTTAGTTTAACCTTCAAAAGCTTGTGAGAGTTTGCTCTTCCAAGACTAAAGAGAATTCTGAACACCATTGTACAGCCTCTCGGCAGCAAATCAACCAGAATAAATCATTTCTGACAGTAAGCTCGAATACCCATCTAGCACGCTTATAGCAATTTGTTATTTATTTGGGTTCACTCCTCGGCTAGCTTTGGATAGTACCTTCATTACAAGAAAAGGGATTTTTACCAAGAGATTTTTAGTGATGCAAGCAAATACGTCGCTAAAAGGCAGATTTACTAACGGATAATTCCGTCGATAAAACTCCATCGCTTACAAACTTTTACCGACGGCTATGCCGTCAGTAAATATTTTTACCGATGACTTTTTACCAATGGTTTTTCAGCGACTGATTTGCCGTTGCTAGAAGGTTTTTAAAAATTTCCTATTTTTCACTGCTTTTTTTAATTTTGTAAAAACTTTTTAGGGACAAAAAATACAAATTCCATCTTTAAAACTCCCAAAGGTAGCGGTTCGCAACCAAATATTCTGTCGCTAGAAGTCTTGACTTAAGCAAAGGACTTTTAGCGACTGTGTATATCCGTGCTACTGTCGCAAAAAGTCCTATTATAAAAACTCTTCATTTCTTTCTCTCCCTGTCTTTCTCTCTCTCTTTTTGGTTCTCACTCACCCCCGATTTCTTCCCCCGGCAACCCCCCTCCACCCGGCAATTCCCTCTCTGGCTATAACCCCCCCTGGGCAACCCCCACCCCCTCGGGTGACACCTGCCCCTTCCCCCCGTGACACCCCCCACGACGCCGTGCAAAGCTACAGCTCTTGTGGGGCTCCACTGCTGCGCCACCACCACCGCATCACCTTCGCTGTCGGTATGTCCATTTTACCATAATTGTAGTTTAATATATGTGTTTTAACTCTGTATGTGTGTGTGTTTTGGATGTGGCAGTTAGAAAAAAAAATTAGGGAACTCCATGTAGTTTTTGTTACATGGTAAATTTTGTTATTTATCATTACAATTGTTGTAGTTGTTATAATTGTTATAATGTAAATTGTATTGGCAGTTAGAAAAAATTAACCCTAATTAATCCCGATAAACCTTGATTAAACCTTAATTAATCCCGATTAACTCCTAACACATCCATAGGTAACCCTAATTAACTATAATTAACCATAATTCACCCCAACTAAACCTAGTTAACCCTGATCAATCCTAATTAATCCCGATTAACTGTAATTAAGTCCGATTCACCCAAATTAAACCTAATTATCCCTAATTCACCCTAATTAAATCTAATTAATTATGATTAACTGTAAGTAGCCCTAATTAACCCCGATCTACCCTAATTAACCTTAATTAACCCCGATTAATCCTAACAAAACTGTGATTCACCCTAATTAAATGTAATTAACTATTATTAAACCTAATGAACCTTGATTCACCCTAATTAAACACAAATAAACCCCGATTAATAGTAATTACCCTTACTAAACCCTAATATATTCCTAGTTAACCCTAATTATCCTAAATAAAATCTAACCCTAACTATATACTTAACCCTGAACTCAATCACAGGTGGACCATATATCAATTTCCCGAATGAACAGCGAATTCTAAAGTGATTCAATCCTAATTAACTTTAATTAGCTCTTACTTAAATCCTAGTTAACAATAATGAAGTCTAATTAAACTCAATTAACCCTATTTAGCTCGAATTAGCATTAACCCTATTTAGCTCGAATTAGCCCTTATTAGCCCTAATTAAAATTGATTAACTCTAATTAACATTGATCAACCTTAATTTACTGTTAATTTAATCTCTAATTAGCCCTAACTAATCGTAATTACCGCTGATTAACCTAATTAAACCCTGATTGTACTAATAAAACGTAGACAAACCTCAATTAAATCTAATTAGGGTAATTAACTGTAATATGCTGTAATTAGGCTCAATTACCCCTAAGTAGCCGGAACTAGCCTTAATTAAATTCTGAATAACACTAATTGAGTCAAATTAAGCGCAATTCACTATAATTAACCCTAAACAACTTGAATTAGCCTTAATTAACACATTAACTCTGCATATTCACCTTAATTAGCTCTTAATTAAACCCTAATTAATAATAGTTAAGTCTAATTAATCCCAATTAACTCTAATTGACCCTATTTAGCTCTCTCACGTGTTCCATTACCTTGTTTGCATCAATTTAAGGAGAGAGAATGGAGTCTCGTTCATGGTTTGTCCAACCATCAATTGAAGTTGGAAGATTCAGAGGTACAAGGATACTTAATATTAAAGAGCCCAAATGTTTCGCTTTTATACATGACCCAGTACTGTATCTAGTTAAAAATTAGCCTAAAATGCCCATAACTCCTTTTTATTGCCACTGGTTTGTAGTTGCTTTTATCTATTTAGGTTCGGTACAAAATCATTTGGTTATAATGAACTTGAGCTAAAAAAATTATCATTCATAAATCTTTTAATATCTAACGATCCACTTAATCAGGGTTCTCAAGTAAATCCGGTGCTTTTAGTTGGTAAGTTATGGACTAAAAAATTTCCCTTAGCTCGTCATATTGAACTATCTAGTCTAAGATCTTATCTTCTAAGACTTTATATAACACTTTTGGCTCACAACTCTCCATCTGCGGAAGAAAAGTCTTTCTGAGACAAAAAGTCTTTCTCAGACTGTCGCAGACATTTCCTGCCATTCATTGTTCCTAAGATAATTATATGGTACATATACACAGTTTTCTTCTGAGCAATCATGTATGCCCGACATATGGCTTATCTTTCAACTGATGGATTCCAACCAATACCAAGCAAAACAATTCTTGACGTCCCAATCAAATTTATACCTTCTGAACATGCCTTCATTGCATTTTCTAGCTGACCGAGGGAGTGAGCTCAGGGTCGGGCGGGCAGTGCTCTGCCACACAATACCATTCAGTCTCCATGGGTGGGTTAGGGTCGAGGGGATCAGATGACAGACCACCTGATGCCCCCCCCCCCCCCCCCCGTACCTTCATAATTGATAGATTACCTTGCCATTTTTTATGATGCGTTCAAAAATTGGTCAGCGTTTTGCTTCTTGGGTTTGAAGGATGAAGGTGGGGACTCAATCTTCACGAAGGGCAAAGTCATTGAGGTTGATCCATTGTTCTTGCTAGTCTTCTTGGCCTTAGACTTAAAGGGCTTGTTTTCGTACAGCTTGTCCTAGTTTGGCAGTCAGGGGATGTGAGTGGATTTCTCACCATCCTCGATAAGTTTGCTAAAGAATAAGGCCTCGACAAAGTATGATTCAGCATATTTAAAAAGAGCCTTGGTGGCTGGGATTGTCATTGCTACCTCACATCCCGCAGGACAAGCCACCAATGTCACACACTGATGGCACATTAAAGGAACATCTCTGTTGACATGAATCCATGGTCGGCCAAGAAGGAGATGAAATACGGGCTTATTGTCTATCATATAAAATCTAGTGTCACGGCGTACGGTCCCGACCATGAGGTTGACAGTGATATGACAAAGAGTTGACTGTGGACCCTGCCTGAAGTCGGTGATCTTGATTGGGCCGCAGATGATTTTCCTTATGGGGATGTCGTCCCTTTGCAAAGTGATAAGGGGTATGATGTTAACTAAGGCACTACAGTCTACCAAGGCACGACGGAAGCTGGTGCCATTAATGGTACATTCCAAAAACAACGGCCTGTTATGATGCTCGACCGACGATGAGTCCTTATCTGAAAAAACCAAGGCAGTTGAAGAGATGTGTCGGAGTTCAGCCTAGGCGACAAAGCATTTGGGACCAAAGCCAGTAGTGACCTTGATCAGGTAGTTAGAGAGGTAAGTTCTGACAGTGGGTAAAAACCCTATTTCATTAAAGAATCCTTTGATCTTTGTCATTTGCCCAAAGGCAGGTGTTGGCTGACTGGTTAGAAGTACATGATGCATGACTGTGGAGATGGCCTCCATCGAGACTTCGATGATGATAGGCTCGACATGATCGATTACAGCCATAAGAACCTGATGCTCCTATTGTTGTTGCCATGCATTAGGTAAGGGTGCCCACGCACATCGTTGTTCTTTCGTAACTTGAGGTCGCCTGCAGTAACCTTCCTTGCAAAGATGTCCTTCAGCCTATTGCAGTCTTTAAGGTAGTGCCCAACGGCTCGGTGGTAAGGGTAATAGTAGGGGTTGACTTCGTCTGATTCTGTGACGTTCATCCTTATCGGCGACAGTTGAAAGTTGTTATCATGCTCTACCCAATCTGCCAATAGTTCTTTCACTGTCTTGAGGTCACATGGGTATTCAGGGACAGGCGCCTATTGCCTCCTCTTGTTGCGTTATTGGTTCCCCTCTCAGGACTGACGCTTGTAGCTGCCGTAGTTGTTGTTATTTTTGTTGTTGGTGGTGGTGGTCCGAGTTTTGGATGTGTCTGCCGTAGTAAGAAGTACATTCTGTAGGTAAGGCTTCCATGGCTTAACGAGACCAACCGACTCGTAAGTGCTATGGGCTGTCTGTTTGAGGTGACCCCGCGACCTCAATTGCAAGTTCTTAATATGCACGTTATATACATCACTTATATTCTTGATGCATATTGGAACCAACATTTTATCCTTACTAAAGTCCATACATTCAAGGCACTTGAGGTGGAAGCAGTGCACATATTTGTTCAAGTCCTCCCCGGGACTCAGGCATATCCCGTTGATGTCAACAATAGTGACTCTTTTAGCGTCATAATGGAACTTGTCCAAAAATAGCCGTACTTTGTCATCCCATGAATGGACAGTCCCCGCAGGGATCTGGTGGTGCCAGATATAGGCAAGACCTATGAGGAACTTGTGAAACTCCCTCAACCTCAAACTATTTCTCGGACCATATTACTCTAACGCCTGCAAATCTGGTTAAGTGCTCACGGGCATTGCCCTCACGTCTGTTAAAGAGCACAAAGTCAGTTGCTTATACTTGAAAGGGTATGGTGTGATAAAAATGTTGTTGGCATACGGTGCATGGCCTATCAGCCGGGTTGAGGAGTCTAGTTCAGAATTCTTTGACAGGCGGTGAATGAGAGCTTCCAATTTTGACTTGAAGACATAGTAAGGGGAGGGTTCTTCGTGGCTAGCAGGGGATGGTAGCTGGCTAAGACGCCGCGATCCCCCGAGCCCCCAGGCAGGATAACTTGTTAGATAGGGGCAAGGGAGGGTTGATATAAGACAGGAACTGGCAGCGGCAACTATATGGGGGCATGATTAGTCATCTCGATGAAGTCATGGTTTTCAGAGGAAATTCGTGTTGGCATCGGGTAGGATGGTGAGGTGACAGGGAAGACTTGCTGCAACATTGGTCCGAGATCCGTGTGTGGTCTACGAGATGGCACCGCGAGATGAGGTACATCAGTTATGGGTGGTTAAGATGTTACGAGTTCTACTACCAAGGGTCTGAATGTTTGAGGCGACGGTGGTTGTGATACTGAGGCCTAGGCGACGTCAAGAGCTAGCCCAGATCCTGAAGGCTGGATCGGTGGAGTGGCTTGTTAGGAGACCAATGCATGTATAGATATTTGCATTTTTATAATGGCGGCCATAAGATTGGTTTGAGAGTCTTGCATATTGGTTATGGTCGGAGTAAGTTGTTGGATGGCTGCACTGACAACCACTTGCACATCAGGTGCAGTGATTAGTGGCTGGTCTTGGAGTCATTCGGCACTGATCTCTTCCTGGTCGCCAAGGTGGTCTTTTTCTTGTGCAGTAGGGTTGAGGCCTTGACTGGTCATCGTGGTAGCTCTCCGTTGTGCAGGCATAGTGCTTAAGTGTTAGAGATGTAAATGGGCCGGGCTTGGGCTGGGCCAGCTTAAGCCCAATGGGCCTGGGCTGGGCCGGACCTAAAATCTGGGATATATGGGCCCAGTCCAAGCCCTGGCCCTAGGCCTAATATTTAGGGCCGGGCTTGGGTCGGGCCTGGGCCCAAAAGTTTTTTTTGTTCCCAACTACTTGTTATTTACCTGTGTCGATGGCCAACAAGAATACATCAAATTTGCCTATTATATGGTAATGTATTTAATGAAGCATATGCATAAAAGTTGCCTACCGGTTCTTTATTTCTATTTCTTACCCTGTCTAATGTATGCTTGAATCTTCAGGTGGATCACTTATGTCTGGATTTTCAAGTTCTTTTCCTTTGTATTTTGTGGTAAGACAACTAACTTGTAGTAGAACTTCTACTACGAGCAGGCTGTCTTGGCTCATGAGCTAGGTCACCTTAAATGTGATCATGGTGTATGGCTGACATTTGCAAATATTCTCACCCTTGGGGCCTATACTATACATGGTAGGTCATTTTGAGTTGTATAGGTGAATCTATTATAATAGTTTTGCTTAATAACTTTGTCGTGCTAAATGATGGAACATTTATTGTTTTGACTGGATAAGGAAATTTATTGAGCTTACATTTTGGTGGTTCTTATGCAAGAGATTATATAGGTTTTGGGATAGGCCCATATTAGAGAAACAACTTCGTCAAAATCTTTTGAGTATTTGAGTATACTATAGATTGTGTAAGCACAGCTTTAGACAAATACATAGGTTATTTGCTTTGTTGCTTGGGGTCACTTAATTGACGTATAGCAGACGCTGTGTAAGTTGGTGTTAGTATAATGAGTAAATTTTGGTTGGCATGACTAGTCATGGTTAATTTTACAGGTTCATGTCAAGCTAATTATACTTAAAAACAAAGCTTATGAAGAGCTCTACAAATTGAAACTCCTAGTCTTAAGAATTTTCTGATGGATAGACCATTTAATTGTCAGCTCCAATATTGTGGAGTAGTTTGTAGCATTCTCAGCCACAGCTTGTATCTGTTCGAAATGGCTATCTAGGAAATTTGTTTAATTTTTGTGTGTTTGGGCCAAAATGGGCCAAAACTGAGCCTAAAAAGGGCCAGAATTGGGCTTTTTTAAGGCCAGGCCTGGCCTAGGCCTTTCTCTTGAAAACTCCAGCCTGGTCCAAGCCTAGGCCCAAAGCCCTATTTTTGTGGGGCTACTACTGTTCACAAGAGGGCCGGCCCAGCCCGGGCTATTTTTGGGCCGGCAGCAGGCCGCCTGGCCCATTTGACATCTCTACTGAGTGTGAAAAACAGGTGGACAGTAATACGATGCTCACATCCCCAGTAAAGTCCCCAAAATGATGCCAAGGAAAGTGGATACCTACGTGGAGATACCACAAAGGATGCAGTCCGAGTCAACTGCTAGATGTCAAAATGGGGGGACAGTAAGGGATAAGGGCAAAGAGCAAGGCTCCCCAAACAGGCCCTAAGGCCTAGCAGTGCTGTGGAGACAAGGCTGAGATGAACAGGGTCAGCAGTCAAAAGTCCAAGCTAAAGTCCATGTTAGGGTCCAATGTTAAGGTCGATGTTATGTCCATTGTCACAGTCCATTGGTGTTTCTCTCTAGAATTCAAGAGCTTTGGATTCTAGAATGAGAAAGTGATTTTTCTCAAATAAGAGAAATATGTCAAAATGAGTTCCAAAGTCCACTATGTATAGGCAAAAGTATGAACATGTCATCAATTGCCACATGTCATCCCTTGGAGTGACACGTCACCAGGGGGTCTAAAAATACTGTGCTTTGTTGGACTGTGTTCTCAAATTCACGCTGCCTACCTTAAACAGTGTCATTCTACATGTCTGAAAAAGACTGACCACACAGCATCGACATGATCAAAGTAAGCTCGTTGCCCTAGCCACCGGTCCAAGCCGTTACTGAATCCCACAAGGGTACGTCAAGAGACGCGGAATGAACCTAATAGTGGTGAGGGAAAGTCCCTATGCCCAACTGCTAGGCGGACTAGGCGCGATGCCTTCTGAAGACCTACTCCCATCTCGGAGTGACCCGGGGGTCATCATCTTGGGAGTGCCGATGATCACCCGTAACGTGAGTATACATGGTCTCGATTCAGACGTGCCTAGTATCATGCAAGTCACCTATGCAGTGATAGCTTCTTTGGTAAAGAGCTTATCACGCTACAAAGGGTCCTTATGCTAGAGCACTACGAGCGGAGCCCCCCAAAATGAAGGCGGCGATAGCTTCTGTAGTAGAGAGCCTATCCCGCTGCAAAGGGTTCTCGTGCCGAAGCACTATGAGCGGAGCCCCTCAGAATGATGCATACACCGAAGACTGCGTCAAAGCATGTTCCACGTCCATGGATGAGGCGCATGGTGTGGTGAATGAGTATGGCACTCAGAGCACATGACATGATTATGGCGTATAGGCACGGTGCCAATGGCACGAGACATGATTGTGGTGCATGGACGCGATGCAAATGCATGATACATGATTGTGGAGCATGGGCACGATAACGATGCTTGGTCGCGAGGGATGGCCATCACGACAATGGTGCGCAGGCGACAATGGGCATCGTGCATTCATGGGTGATGGGTAAGCATTGGGGACATGGTGCTCGAATGAGTGGGCCGACGACCCCCTGTGAGGAAGGTGGTCGACCCCCTTAAGGGGGTAGGCGACCCAATTCCCCTTTTTACGTATTTTTTAAGTCTTGGTAGCGCCAAAGTTGTTATGTTGGCAACATGAAACTAAATTAGTCATGAGTTACCGTGAAAAGTCAATGAAAAATGCACGTGACTTGAGCATGCACATTTTGACCTATTGAAAGTGTTGAAAAATTGACCATTGAATATGTAACGTGTCGCGCAAAATAGGACCCCTGATGGGCCCTTGGGTGTGACCAAAGTTGGTTGGGAACAAGGGCTATTCAGTTATAATTAGGGCTAATTAGGGTCGATTAAGGCTAATAAAGGTTAATTCGAACTATATATGGTTAATGCTAATGAGGGCTAATTCGAGCTAATTAGAGTTAATTGGGTTTAATTAGAATTAATTATTTTTAACTACGGTTTTAAACAGCTGCAACTAACCATTAGTCCTCTAAATAATCGTACAAGTGATGTACATGTACTTTTGGCCTCAATAAAGGCTTGTTCAGAAGGTATAAATTTGGTTGGGACGTTTAGAGTTGTTTTGCTTAATATTGGTTGCAATCCATCAATTGAAAGGCAAGCCATATGTCGTCATACAAGATCGGTCAGAAGAAAACTGTGTACATTTACCATCTTATTACCTCAGGAACAATGGAGGACAGGAAATATATGTAACAGGCCAAGAAAGACCTTTTGTCTTAGAAAGTCTTCTCTTCTGCAAATATGGAGAGTTGTGAGCCAAAAGTGTTATCTGAAGTCTCTAAAGATAAGGTCTTAAACAAGATGGTTTAACATAACGAGCTAAGGAAATTTTTTTAGTCTATAATTTACCAACCAAACGTATCGGATTTACTTGAGAATCCTGATTTGGTGGATCGTTAGATATTAAAGAATTTATGAATGATCAAGTTCACTATAATCAAATGATTTTGTACCGAGCCTAAATAGATAAAAGCAACTGCAAATTAGTGGCAATAAAAGGGAGTTGTGGACATTTTAGGCTAACTTCCAACTAGATACACATTACTGGGTTATGTATAAAAGCGAAACATTTGGACTCTTTAATATTAAGTATCCTTGTACCTCTGAATCTTCCAACTTCACTCAATGGTTGGACGAACCATGAAAGGAACTTCATTCTCTCTCCCTATACTCACGCAAACAAGGTACTGGAACACGAGAGAGAAAGAAAGAGAAAGAGAGAGAACGTGCTAAATAGGGTCAATTAGAGTTAATTGAGTTTAATTAACCTTAATTATTGTTAATTCGGGTTAATTAAGGTGAACATGCCAAGTTAATGTGTTAATTATGGCTAATTCGAGTCATTTAGGATTAATTACAGTGGATTGCATTTAATTAGACTCAATTAGTGTTATTTAGGGTTTAATTCTAGCTACTTAGGGCTAATTGAGCCTAATTAGAGCATATCATAGTTAATTACCCTAATTGGGTTTAATTAGGATTTGCCTACGATTTATCAGGACAATCAGGGTTTAATTAGGTTAATCAATAGTAATTAAGGTTAATTAGAGATTAAATTAACAATAAATTAAGGTTAATCAATGTTAATTAGGGCTAATCAGTGTTAGTTAGGGCTAATCAGAGTTAGTTGGGTTTAATCAGTGTAAACTAGGGTTTAATTAAGAATTAATTAGGTTAAATTAGTTTTAGTTAGAGTTAATCAGTTTTAATTGGGCCACGTGCGCGGTCTCCCCGGTATGACTGCACGTGCCGTGATAGGAGCGTCCCCACCCCCCGCTGCATCTCCATAGACACAGACACCGACCATGGAACGCTCGTCGTTACACGAGGACAAGATCTGTCTCATTGCTGTAGAGGTGTAAAGGATGATCACGACGCATAATCAGGTACAACCACTATATACATTTAGTAAACACTACATATGATTGCTATCGATATTAATGTGTTCGTGCTTTTACATGTAGGGCATTGCTACTGGACATGTCAAGCCAGATCTGGATCATAGTGCCCCCGTGGATGAGGACAATCAGCATGATCCAAATTTGGGACTCACTGATCCCTGATCAGCCTTTCCCCTCCTAGCTATTTGTAGCCTGCCCCATGCCCTCCCGACTTATACTCCCCTCCCCTACTACATCGTATCCCACTCCCGTACCCTCTTGAACTTTGTATACATTTTGTTTTTCGACTAGTATAGAATTCATTCTTTAGAAAAATTTGATATTTCTATAATGAGCATTGAGAAATATTTTTTGGATTGAGAATGACTGTTGAGAATTTGTAATTACAGGTTTGGGTATTAAAAAAAATAAAAACAATAATTAAAAATTGATTTGACTTTTAGTGACGGATTTTATTTTGTCGCTAAAATTCTTACTTTTTCTGTAAATAAATGACTTTTAGCGACGAAAATTCTGTCGCTAAAAGGTTTAAACGACAACTTTTTACAACGGACATTCCATCTGCTAAAAGTCATCATTTTTTGAATAATTTTTGGCGACGAAATATTCAATAGCTAAATATTTTACGTAATAAATTATTTTCAAAAAAATATAAATAGGAAAAATATATTTAGCGACAGAGTAATTGTTTTAATACGTCCATCGCTCAAAGACGACTTTAGGTGATGAATTTCAAAATTATGTTGCAAAACTTTTAGCGACTGTGTTATAGGCAACGGACTTTTAACGATGGGGTGTCCGTCGCTAAAAGTCTTTGGCGATAGATGTAGGGCTTTTAGTGATGGAACTATCCGTCGCAAAAAGTCATTTTTCTTGTCGTGCTTGGTATCAATCTGGATATCGTCACCCACTAGAAAAAGTTTTATGAACCTTGTCGATAAAATCCGTCAGAAATGCGCTGGGTGGAAGGGCATCCTTTTTATTAAAGATGGTCATGCTACTCTCATCAAATCTACTCTCTCGTCGCTGCTCATTTATCAGATGCATGTATACCTCTTCTCCAATACATTTGCAAGCAAATTAACTATGTTCTTGGTAAGTTCTATTGGACTGGTACTGAGAACATGAACAGTATTCATTTGATCAACTGGCATGCAATTTGCGCATCTTTGTCAATGTGTAGCCTTGGCTTTAAGGAATCTCATCTTTTTAATCTAGTTGTACTGGCAAAATTAGGTTAGAGAATTATGATAGAGCCTGAGTGCCTCCAAGCCAAAATTTTCTACGGAAAACATTTTGTCCGAAACAATTTGACTTGTGCCCAGCCACAGCCCACGGGGCAACGTTTCCTGGGAATGTAGTTCACTGGCTGGCCAGAAAGTCTTATCACTCGAATCAGGTGACAAGTAGTTACAGGTTCAATAATCTCTATCTGAAATAATGAATGGATGCCAACTATGTCAGAAGTCCTGACTGGATACCAACCGTGTCAGAAATCCTTACTATAATCTCCTTAGCCTCATCCCAAACACTGTAACTTCCCCCTCTTTAGTTTGCGACCTTATTCGCCAAAATTCTTGGAACATCTCGGCTGTCCGAGCATCATTCCCTATCGACAATTTAAATAGAATCCTTGCCGTCCGTATGTCGGGCCACCCTCTTGCCGACCTTAAAGTCTGGAAAGCAACTCAAACTATGGCAACTACAATAACATCAGCCTACAATCTGTTGTACTGCCAAAGGAATTCTGACTGAATTAAGACAAGAACTCTTCGGGTAACCTTATGGTCACTAAAGCTACCCCCGAAGATTACCTTTCTCTAATGGCAAATCATGTGGGTCGTTTGCCTATAACCGCATGAAACTTTAAACACTAAAAATCGTTGACTCTCACCTCTACCCCCTTTGTAACCTTCGTCTAGAAACTTTAGACCATCGTTTTTTTTATTTTTTTATTATTGTTCTTGTATTAGACGTTTTTGGTTTCGCATACCAATGGATACTAAAACAGGTCAAGTGATTTTCCTTTCAGGAAATGACTCATTGCACGGCTCAGAAATACCTGGTTGCATGCAAACATTTATTCGGCAATATCACTTTATCTTTCATTATATTTGGATTAACGAAAATCTAAAAGTCTTTAACCGCACTGATTTTAAACCCCTAGAAACTATACACTAGATCCATAACCTCTCCCCTGTTTATAACCTAGGACAAACCTCCGGCTCCAAAACTCCTGACTAAAAATTTAAACCTCCCCATTATAAACATTGAGAATCCCCAAACCTTCTATACACTCAGTGTACAAATATAACCTCTAGGCTCTACCCGGCGATCTCTTATAACAATACTCCTTCAGAATTGAAATTTTCGTAACCTGTCTCAACAGTTCAAATTTCAGATGGGGTTCTGCGGCTTTCTCTATTCTGGCATCTAAGGTTTTAGGCGCTAGCAAAAGCACTGTTACTTGGAAAAAATTGGGCCCTCACTAAAAATCTACTACATATAATCCTATTCACCGATTCTTAATTTTTTACTTTTCCAGACGTGGAATACTATAGTGCTACACATTTTCATTATTATGGTATGAATAGGGTAGAAAGCCGCAGTTATAGGAGGTTAGATCACTAATAACTTTTGCTTCTTAAGCCTTGAATGATTCATGTTAGGATACATCCATGACGTTTTGTTGCACTACGACCTGCGCTCCCCCAATGAATTTCCACTTCTATGATATGATTTTGTCATAGATAGGCATGCAAAATCATGGCATGTCATGAAGTTCTAATTTCATGTATGTCGTTAAAATAACACTTTTTATCTATGTAATTCTCAACTTTATCAAAAAAAAAAAAAGGGAAAAACTTAGATTGCAAAATGCAAATTGTAGTCAAGTTTGTTTCTTTCCCTTGTTTTACTTTTATCTTTTTGGGAGGATAACAGAAAAACAGACTAGGACGAGCTAAAGAAAAATAAGCTCGCCGGGGCATGTGAGCCACACAAAACCATTCGGGGGTTCTTTGCTAACCACCTTGTGCAATGTCCCCCATCCAAATAAATCCCTTGCATAAGAATGACAATGGGACAGGTCGAATGCGGATCTTTTAAATCCATATCCGGCCCGGTAGCCCAAGTACGTGACTCTGACTCCGACTTGGACCTGCCATCGGGTCAAGAGATGGGAGTACTATCCGCGATCCGGCGGAGTACAAAAAACGCCGACCCCGCCCCAATATCTGCTCCCTGTAAACCAGTTGGTCTGCTTGGTAGGGAGGTAGAAAAAGAAAGAGGAGTAGAGTAGGAGTGGATAGGAGAATACAGCAGACGGAAAACAAATAGAGGAACGAAGCATGGTAGTAACGTCCTTGTTCTATGGCCATATCTGCTTGCTACTCAACCATTTCCATTCCAAAAACTACCATATAACTGGGGGCTGGAAAACCAAATTTAAGTATGAAGCAGGACAGGTCAAAGATTCAATGTCAGTAAATACTAATAACCTAAAGTAGACTAAATCCATTGACATAAGGACTAGCTATTAGAGTTGAACAAGATGAGGATAGCAAAGCAATGAAAATGTTGCTAAGCTTTATGACATTAACTCTTCCTTCACGGTTTGAAAACAAAGAAATTAGAAAAAGTTGTCCATATAGAACCTACAGATGAATGTCAAGTATCTAGAAAAACCACAGATGTGATGGATCGTCAACGCAACAAAAATGTTGTCTAAAGGAAAAAGATTAAGAATCCAGATGCCATGAAAACGTCACAGGATGGTGCCAAGCCAGGTACCAGTTATGGGTTACAAGAAAACAATATTGACTGCATATATGTGGACCAAAAAGCTCAAAACAATCCGTTTCCTCCCTTCTCTTTTCCAAAAAGCTCAAAAGAGACCATCTATGGCCACAAAAAAAAAAAAAACTCCATGGCAACTCTTTAACACAGTATACGAGAACAGATTCATTCCAATAGCTTTTGATTCAATTTGTACAAAAGAACTTAAAATTTTCGGAGTTAATGACAAGTGGCAACGCCGCGATCAGAGGCATCTGATACGCCGCAGCAGCAATCGGAGGCAGATGAGCTTCGGCCGCGAACTGGAGGTTTCATGTGGTGGAGATCGGTAAGTGACTGGCGGAGACAAGCATGGTTACCGCACAGTGAAGAGAGGAGGTGATCGTGAGGTGGTTGGTCTGTGAAGATTGCGATTGTACGGTTTACTGGCATATATATTGATGCCAAGGAATGTGGGTTCGTACCTACGTGTAGGTGTCACAAAGGATGCAGTCTAAGTCAGCTTCTAGATGTACAGAGAGAAGAGACAATAAGGGTGGAGTAAGGGCAGAGAGCAAGGCTCCCAAGGCAAGCCGTGAGGGCAGGCAATGCTGCGGAGGCAAGGTGGAGACGAACAGGGCCGGCAGTCTACAATCCAAGCTAGGGTCTGAGTTAGGGGTACAGCGTTAGGGGTCCAATATCAGAGGTCCAAATGTATTTCTCTCTCTAGAATTCCACAGAGAATGAGTTTTAGAGAGAGAAAGTGAAAATGTCAAATGAGAGAATTCTTTTGAAAATGAAATTCAAGGTCCTATATTTATAAGGAAAAGTGTGCACGTGTCATCGGCTGACACGTGTCGTCCCTGGGAGTGACACGTCACCAGGGGTTCACAAATATTGGTTCTCTGTCGGACTGTCGGTTCCCAAATTTGTACTGCCTTGCCCCACACAGCGTTGCTCTACCTATCTGAAAAGATTAAAGACAACGTGACGGCATGATCAGAGTAAACCCGTTGCCCCAGCCACCGATCCAAGCCCTTACTGAATCCCATAAGGTGAGTCAAGAGACGCGTAGAGAACCTGACAGCGGTGAGGGTTGCCCCTATGACCAACTGCCAAGCGGACTAGGCGCGATGCCCTCCAAAGACCTACTCCTATCCCGGAGTGACCCGGGCGTCATCGTCCTGGGGGTGCCGATGATCACCGGTAACATGAGTGGACATGATCATAGCTCAGTGCTTAGCATCATGAAAGTCACCCCAGACGACGATAGCTTTGTGGTAACGAGCCTATCCCGTTGCGAAGGGTCCTCGTGCCGGAGCACTACAAGCGGAGCCCCCCGGAATGAAGACTGCGATAGCTTTATGGTAACGAGCCTATCTCGCTGTGAAGGGTCCTTGTGCTAGAGCACTACAAGCAGAGCCCCCCAAAATGAAGACGACAATAGCTTTATGGTAACGAGCCTATCCCATTGTGAAGGGTCCTCGTGCCAGAGCAATGTGAGCAGAGTCCCCCGTAATAAAGACGGCGATAGCTTTGTGGTAGCAAGTCTATCCCGCTGTGAAGGGTCTCGTGCCGGAGCACTGCGAGCGGAGCCCCCCGTAATGAAGACGGTGATAGCTTTGTGGTAATGAGTCTATCCGGCTATGAACTCATGCCTGAGCACTGCAAGCGGAGCCCCCCATAATGAAGACGGCAATAGCTTTATGGTAACGAGCCTATCCCGCTGCGAAGGGTCCTTGTGTCAGAGCACTACGATCAGAGCCCCTCAGAATGCTGCACACTCTGGACAGTGGGTCGAAGCATGTTCCATGTTTATGGCAGGGGTGCATGGTGTGGTGAATGAAAGTGGTGCCCTGGGGCCTTTAACATGATTGTGGTGCATGGGCACGGCGATGACCGTCGCGTGACAATACCTGGTGCCTGGGGCACATGTCATGAAAGTGGCGCATGGGCGCTGTCATGGTGCCAGGGGCACTACAGCGTGACAAAGAGCCAGGGGGCACTGCTGTATCAGCGGCTCGACGCATGGGGGTGGCAGAGTGAGTGAGGTGTAGGCATGCGGGCAGGGTGACGAGCGCCATGGAGTTGGAACAGAGGCGCAAGCGATGGGCGCTGTGGAGTAGGCGCGCGGGTGACGACGGGCGTCGCTGAGACGGCACGTGATCGCGAGTGACAATCGTCGCGGCAACGGCTTGCGGCCTTGAGCTATGGTATGCAATCATGACAGTGGGCAACTGCGAGCAACGTCGTTGCGAAGACTGCGTGTGGGCTACAGCAAATGACAGTCGTCGTGGCAACGGCGTGCGGCCGCGAGCGATGGTCGTCGCGGTGATGGCGCCCGGCCTTGAGCAATGGTCATCGCAGTGGCAGCTACGTGAGGCCATGAGTGACGATCATCGCGGCGCGCGGCCGCTAACGATGGTCATCTATCAACAGGGTAGGTGGCCGAGCCCCCTAAAGGCGAAGGCATGCCAAGGTTGTTTAATGAGCAATTCACGTTACTTTAGCATGCGCATTTTGACCGGTCAATAGCATTGAAAAAGTTGACCATTGAATATGTGACATGTCGCGCGAAACGGGACCAGTGGTGGGCCCTTGGGTGCGACTAGAATAGGTTGGGAACACACATACAAACACACACACACACACACACACACACACACATATATATATATATATATATATAGAGGGATGGGGCGGCTAAAGACAGAAGAGAGGAAGAGGAAGATAAAGTGCTGGTAGGACTTTCGTCCGCCATTTATATTATGAAGATGGACTACTGAGATTCAACATATTTAGGGTTAGGATAAAAACTAAATATAAAACATATATAGACGGGTACGGGGCGGATAGATTACAATTGGTCCCTAAATTGCAGGAGGTAGATTCCACATATGTTGAAAACTTGTTAGTTTTTTTTTTCTTGATTCATCATTTCTTCCAAAAGAAGACCTTGGAGTTCGCTAAAGATTGCTCGATACATTAATTATGACATTAGTATTTTTTTTTGAGAATTAGCTTTTGGAATGGCATTTTGAAAGTCCACATACCTCAAGTACTCTTAACAACAGTTAAGTGAATAATGCCATTTGTGTATTCACTTCAATTACATTAATAAATAGGACTTTCAAGCGTAATTCCACAAAAAGTTGGATGAAGTAAACCTTTTGCGTTGACATTCGAAGAGGCTAATGAAAAAAAATTGAATTTTGGCTTCATCGTGAGAGAGTAAGAGGGACAATTTGAGCATGCAACTGTGAGCTCGAGCTTTCACGCCCCACAAAATTAACCCATCACATATATTGCCCAGTTGCAACTTGCAACGAGTATGAGCTGTGGCCTTTTTGTCTTTTAATTCTCTTGGACATAATTCTTTGGCACACAAATAAGAGAGTGTTTGGGATTGATTTTAAAATGGTCAAACGTCATTAAATTCATATTAAATCAGATTTGAAGTATCTGGTAAAAAAAAATAAACTGATTAAATCTACTTTAATGTGCTTAAAACTGATTAAATTCATAATCCTCATTTTCTTGGATTAAGATTTAATCAGTTTTGGAGAATCAAGTTTGACCAAAAAATCCTTACATATAGACAGACATTAAAGCTCATTTTCAACTTGATAACACTATATTATAATTTTGCCTCGCTAAACCTACTTTAATCACTTTTTATCCAAACACTTTCAATAACTTTTAATCTATTATACTAAAAATTGATTAAAGTTGATTCTAAAAACTGATTCTGATTTAATCAAAATTTACTTTTAAGAATCAATTCCAAACGGCCTCTAAGCATGAGCGTAACAAGCCTATGCCAATGGGCCTTTGCATAATGTTGGCTTTTCCGTTACCTTAAAGCTATTTTCTCAAGTAGAGGTGTCAAAAGCGTCGGGCCAACCCGGCCCTGCCCTTAAGGGTGAATACTGTGACCCTAGTACATAGGGTCAGGCCAAAATATTTGGGAAACGAACCCAAGCAGCCCTAAAAAAAGACCCATTTTTGGCCCGGTCGGCCCATTCCCCCCCTAATATTTTTTTTCTTTCTTTGAAGTCCATTTTATTGCATTTTTATCTTTTTGACATTTTGGATCTTTTTAGTTAAATTAATAGTTTTTGAGGTGTTATTGAATTTATATGATTAGTATTTTCTTTAACATACGCAGTGAAGTATGGGTGTGTAGTGACGGTGACATGTTTTTGATAATTTCTGAGTGAACTTCATTTAATGTTTCTGTTACAGAATTTGTTCTGTGTTCTGCATCACAAGCCAAGGAAATAATTATAAAAAAATTTATCACATTTTCATTTTATATTTGTTCTAAACATAAATAAAAATTGAATTGAATTCTAAATTTAATTCCTTGAAGTAGGTGAAGTGTCAAAGAGCCTTGAGGAATAATCTCAGGATTTAAAAATTGAATAACAAGAATTTTTTGGGAAAAAAATTGTTGGGCCGGGCCGGCCCAGGCCCCGCCCTAAATATTGGGCCTAGAACTAGGGCTTAGACTAGGTCTAGATATCCCTCTTCTCTGGCCCAACTCGGTTCCCCATCCCCTCGGCCCGGCCCTAGCCCCAGCTCTTTTTCTCTGCCCCTGGGCCCGGGCTGGGCCGACCCAAGCCCGGCCCATTGACACCTCTACTTGAAGTGAAAGAGATATATTGAAAAAGCTAAAAGGGCATTCCTCCACTAAATTGGTATCCTGCATCTGCATCTTGCATCCAAACTGTGAGCTACGTTGGTTTCATCTCTCTGAATATGAGTGACTCTATACTCCTTCAGCCTTGCCTTTTCCGTAATCAGGCCAACATCTAAAAATTTCGTGCTTTGTCCCTTGAGAACTTGGACTGCCTTTAAGTACTCACCCTCTAGGATATTATCATACATGCATTTGGAGGAAATAATTGTCTCTCTCTCTCTCTCTTTAAAAAAAACTCTCACTTTGTAACTCTAAAACTTCCTAAGTCCAGTGCTGCCCCCTCTCACTGCCCCATCATTATGCTTGAAGTGAAATGATAGAAAGAGGGAGACAATTTAAGGCATCAAATGTCAGCAGGAAATGTTTGACAACGAGTTCGTTAAATGGAAGATCAGTGGAGGCAAAATTGATCTTTGACGTTTTATTAAAATTGAGTCACATAAGGTCGCCATGAGTTGTTACTTAAGAAGGAGTTCTTGTATTTTACCTTTTTAGTTATACATGTAAATAACATATACGATTCATGAAAAAGTCTTAGCTACGACCGTGGTGATGCAACGTACCTTTTTAGTGACAAAGTATCACCGCATATTATGGTCCTGCATAGCAAATAAATTCTCAAAAGCCATCAACCATGGATGGAGTTTTGCTGTCGTGTGGTGGTAACTTGGCTGATGAAGTCCAAAAAATTTAGGCTTTGATGTGAACTTTAACTTTATCATTACATGAGATGATTTTCCTATTTACAATGTATCAAAGCTTTTTTTTCCTTAGTTTATGGTTTTCTAGTAAACAGATTCAAAAAATTAGTTTATGTTTTAGAACATTTTTTGGTGTTAGTACCTGAAACCAGGTCCTAACGGGTTAGGGTAGTGATCACGTAAAGTTGTAAGAAGAATAAAATTTTTTAAGCTTCTTTTTTTGGTGCACCTAAAAATTTATAGCAAAAGGTTAATAATACAGCCTAGGCCGTACTAGGGACAACACGTGCTATATCAGCAGCTTGCAAGGAGATAACCACCTCTGGTGGTTGCATGAGATACACAAAAGAATCCCCCTATTGCTCTCCAATTTTTGCTAAATGATCTGTGCACTGGTTGCCCTCTCTATATACATGCATTGATAATAGTTGTAGTAGAAATCAAAAGATATTTAGCATCCTTAATTAGACTACTCATGGGGTGCAAATTGCAATCATCCGCAGCTAGTAGTCCCACTGCTATCATTGAGTCCGTTTTAAGAATCACATTTGCAAATCATTTTTCTTTGATCACTTGTAAGCCTTTGACGATGCCCAATAGTTCAGTTTCAAGTGCATTGCAAGTTGGTATGCTGCCTAGGAAGCCTCTTAGCCATCTACCTTGACTGTCCCTTAAGAGACCACCATATCCTCCCTTCGAAATCATCCTTAGCACAACCATCTATGTTCATCTTGATGTAACCTGCTAGAGGAAGGCCCAAGTTACTATGGGTTTTGATTTTCTTAGTTTCTTTTTCTTGGTCTCAAAAGCATTTTCAACTTCTTTGAGCAAAGTTGATGCAGATCTTCCAGCTCACATCAACAGGGATGAGAACCCCTTCAATACTTTCTTTGTTCCTGCTTTTCCAATTTTGCCACAAAAATAGCTATGAAAATGTATTAACATGAGGTGTTGCCAAACTTAGTTTTCCCTTGCTCAATAATGTTTTTGGTAAGCCAACTTTTCAAATTCATGGTATCTTCCATCTCAAGTTGAGATCTGGAGAAGATTTTTTCCTAAAGACCACATGCCTTGGGACATTTTCTAATGATATGCTCAGTAGTTTCCAGCCCATGACCACACCTTGTACAACTAGAATTAGATGTATGATTCCAAATAGCCCGAAGGCCATTGGAAGCAATAATGTCATGCAATAAAAGCCAGATAAACATGATAATTTTCTGGGGGATTTGAGTCTCCAGATCCGTCTCCAATTATCCTGGGGGATGGGTTAGAATTGTACAAATCATGAATAATTTTGTGAGCACTAGATATGGAAAATTTTCCATTAGGATGTTTCCCCCAACATGGGTAATCCTCTCCCACCTCTTCCATAGGAAGGTAAATTCTATCTATTTGTCTACATCTCTCATTATCAACCAACCTGCTTATATTGCAAGTGTCCCATCTTCCTCCAGAAATCATATTCTCCACTTTGAAATCTTGGCCAACCATGTCATTTCTTATGCATAGAGGACCATCCCCACACCACCTTTCATGCCAAAAGTTAATTTTAATTGCCCTTATTCACAATCCATTTCATGCCACTTCTGATAATATGTTGTTTTTTTTTTTAATACTCCTCCAAGTTTGTGAACTTCTAGAGTTCGTGGTCCAGTCTCTAGTATTTTCACTCTTAGCATACCTATGTTTTAAAACTTTCACCCATAGAAGATCTTCATTACTTATGATTTTTCACCCAATTTAGCCAGACAAGCAAGGTTATTATATTTGGCTTTTCTAAGACCCAGGCCCCCTTGGCTTTTGGGGGTGCACACAGTTTCCTATTTCACAAGATGCATTTTTTTCTTCTCATCAATGTCTCCCCAAGGAAAAGATTTAATGATTCTATCCAATTTCTCAGTCGCTTTAGCTGGTAAGGCATGGACTTGCATGGTATCTATAGGTATAGCTGAGGTAACAGCTTGACCAAGGGTAGTTCTACCAGCAAGAGTTAACATTTTGAATTTCCACCCCGCTAATCTTTCTGGACTTTTTGGAATATCTGGTCATAAATGTTTTGGGTTAGTTTTTTATGGACAAGAGGGATATCCAAATAAGTACCAAGGTTATCAGTCAAAGCTATTCCACTTTTTTGATTTATATTTTGAGCTCTCGTCACAGGGACATTAGGTGAAGCATATAGCTAGGATTTCTGTAGGTTTATCTTAGAATATTGCAAAAAATTATCAAGTCATCATTATAAAAAATATGAGATATCACAGGACCCCTTTGGAAGCTCTTAGACCAATCCAATTCTTATTCTTATTACAATCATTAATCATATGAGACAATCTTTCAATGCACAACACAATGATATAAGGAGAGATGAGGTCTCCTTGCCTAATGCCCTTCCCCGGGGTAATAGGCTCAAGGGGAGAACCATTCCAAAAAATAGACATGGAACCACCAGTGATACAGCTCATTATGATTCTCACCCAAGAAATGGGAAAGTTGAAACCAATAAGGGTTTGATGGATAAAATCCCAACTTAATCTATCATAAGCTTTCTCTAAATCAATTTTAAATATCATACCACCTCTTCTTCCTTTCATATTTTTAAGGGTACGGATAATCTCTTGAGTTATTATCACATTGTCAATGGTGGTTCTTCTAGGAACAAAGCTACGTTGGGCAGGGCCAATATATTTTTTCAAATAAGGTCTAAGTCTAGCAACCAGCTCCTTAGAAAGAGCTTTGTAGGTAACACTCAAAAGGCTGATAGGCCTAAAATGATTGATGCTCTAGGGATTCTCAATTTTAGGAATTAGAGTGACTAAAGCTCTATTGTTTTCAGCTGGCATAACACCATTGATGTAACAATTCTTAATAAAATCACAACAGGTTTTACCAACTATATCCCAATATTTATGATAAAACATACCATTTATTCCATTAGGTCCAAGGGCCTTAAGAGCCTTAATGTTGAAAAAATCATGCTTAATTTCATAATCACATAAGGGGATTTCCAGATATATTTAACTTCCATGTCATTCAGTCTAGCAAGGTCCTTACCAACCCGATCTTGATTCAAGTTGATTCCTTCATGCGCAAATACATTTTTAAAATGATCATTTATATGCATCTTCAACAGATTAGGCATGGTTATCAGGTGACCATCAAGAGATTTCAAGGCATTGATTTTATTCTTTTTTCTCCGGCTAATAGTAGAAACATGGAAAAAACTAGTATTTCTATCTCCATAGTGCCAGTTTATTTTAGATTTTTGCAACCAAAACACTTCTTCTTGATTAAGAATATTTATGTATTCTTTTCTTAGGTCTCTCTCCAATAGTTTCAGATTATGGAACCAATGAGTAGCTAGGGAACATTGAATCCCTTTAAGTCTAGCAAGAAGAATTCTTTTTTTCCTGAATATATTTCCAAAGACCTGTTTATTCCAAAGTTTAGCTTGAATTTTGAAGTCTTCAGTTGCATAAAATATGTTATCACAATATTTGTCCAAGGAATTTTTAACAATTTCAGAGAGAGTATCATTTAACATCCAAGCAGCTTCTAAATATAATGGTCTATTAGAAATAGAAGGGTTAAAGAGCGTACCATCGCAATTTACAATGATAGCACAATGATCAGAAGTAGTGCGAGGAAGATTGCAGACCTAAGCTTTGGGAAATAGATTGCTCCATTCAGGCGTAGCTAGACATCTGTCTAATCTTTTTTGAACATTGGCCCAACCCCCTCTTCTATTAGTCCAGGTCAACTTGGCCCATTGCACCCTAGGTCCATTAATCCGCATTGGTCAATATTGTTGTGAAATTTCCTAATTCGGCTTGTTTCTCCTCCATCTTGTCTTCCCTTTCTTTCAGTAATATAAGTAATGTCATTGAAATCTCCTTCAATCATCCAAGGTTTATTGTTGGTGTTTGTAAAGTTTCTCAATTTTGCCAAAGTTCTTCTCTTCTTCTTGGATTTGGGCTGGCATACACTGTCGAGAGGATCCAATCATCAAAGTTCCTTTGGGTATATTAGCGTGTATAATTTGACAATTTGATTTGATAATGTTAATGTTAATTTGGGAAGAATCCCATAGGAGTCAAATTCCACCAGCTCTTCCTTCCTGGTTCACAGTATAGGAAGTATGATAGTCTAATTCGTGGAGAAAGTTTCCCCTTCTAGAGAATTGGACTATCGGCTTTAAAATAGCAACCATATTGGGATGAAATCTTTGAACAATTTATCTAAACTCATTCTTGAATTTACTATTCCCAGTCCCGTCACAATTCCAAATTAAAATATCCATCCCCCACTTAAACTGAGACAAGATAAAGGGATACCTTCAAGAATGCTTAAAATAGAAATTATTCTATCTTTCTCTTGAACTTGATTGTGCACCGGAGTTAGAACTATTCTATGTGGAATCTCCCTTTCCTTCTTCTTCTCTGGGATCTGACTTGTTTCTATTTTCATCCATATCTCCTTGTTCGTCCACAGCACGTTGAAATGATGGATCTCCTCTATTTGACTTTGGATTGTTCGGCATATCGGTGCACGAAATAGGTTATGTATATGGGGTAGAAGATATGTCATTTCTAGAATGATCTGGTGGCCTTCCCACCACTGCAATGATGGGAAAAATAGAAGGTGTTGGAGTACCATGAAATCTGGAGGATAAGGTTAACTCCACCGTAGAGGTTGCTGCTAGGTTTCTGTCAACTCTATAGTAGTCCCCACGCAGATACCTCTATGCTTCCTTCTTGTCAGCCATTAGATCATCCTTTATATCCATCTCCACCGTTCCCTGGCTATTGGGCCAGAACTTTCCATTTGAACGCTAAACGTATCCTCTGGACCACTATCTGCTACTTTGATTGGGTCTGCCAGCACAAGGCCTTTTCCTTTTTCTTTGACCGGGCTATTCACTTTTTGGGCTTGTATTTTTCCATCTTTTTCCTGTAGATCACGGCCCTCTTTTATTTTTTGATGCTCTACATCACCCATCTCCATTTCAAGTGGGCCGAATCTATATGATTGACTGTTCATTTCCTTATCCTTGTTTGTTGTAACTCTTCGGCCCTTTTTGCTGGCAATCATCCATGGGCCAAAGCCATCAGCATTTTCCCGAACTTGAGCTATGTAAATTTTGTTATGATTTTGACCCGAATACTTACGTAATAGACCGTTGGTCGTATTAGCGTTAGTGCTCACATCATCTCCCATCATCTTCTCAGGCATTCTAACATTTGAATTTCTAGTTACTTGCTCTCTGTACCATTCTTTCCGGTGTCCAACCCTGCCACATAGAAAATAAAGATTATTTACATATTCATACTCAATCCGATATTTTCATTTTCTCAAATGGAAAGCAAGAATAAAGGGTTTTGTAAGGTTAATTTCGACTCAAATTCTCACATATTTTCCTCTTGTTGAGGTGGTCGTATTGATGTCAATCTTAAGCTGTTTCCCCAGCTGCTCTCCAATCTGAAACAGAGCCTTTTTTTCATAGTACTCAAAGGCAATTCTGGTAGTCTAATCCAAATTGCAGTCTTGATTTCTTTTGCCTCAGATGGTTTGAAATCAGGTTCCCACTTTCTTACAGTGAGATAGTGGTTAAGGATGATCCAAGGCCCTCCGTTTGAAACATAATGATAATCTTCAATGAAATTGAATTTTATGAGATAGAAACCCTCGTCCAAATCTATCCACTCAAAATCCCCTTAAAGGCTCCATAGGTTGCATAAACTGGTCGAAAGAGCTCTGTAACTAATAAATTTCCCAAGTAGCTTGATAACGAGGCTTTTTTTCCCATGGTTTCCTAATTCATTTCATTAGGCTAGGAGACAGATTAACATTAGGTATAGATGAATCAGGGCTTTCTTTCTCCTCCATTCCTTCATTAATAGGTTCTTCTTCTTCACAGTCATCTTCTGAGGTGATATCAATAAGAAGAGGATCAAAAGAGATTGATGCAGTTGTTGAATGATGCTACCGCCTCTCTGTATGATTTCAGCTTCACCTTTTCCCCTGTGTTCAGATTCATCTGGTGATTATCCATCTTTTGCACCTGAGACTGAGGGTCATCAAGTGTTTGAAGTCAATTTGCAACTTCAGGTAGTTCAAATTCTAGATGAGCATTCTTGGGTTTCGAAGGGGGAGATCTCCTTTAAGCTTTTCCTCATTAGGCTGAGTTTCTATCTCCATCCGAGAAGGTGGTGGCGACGGAGTTGATTGTCATGAATGGTATTGTGGGATGTCGGCGATGGCAGCATCTAGGCTTCACAACGGTCAACAATATTTTCTTGAGAGAGAGAAAGCAGTTCGGTCTTTTTTAGAGAGAGAAATATACCTGAGGGATAGACTTTTCATATCAAGTTAGTTTGTTCTTTTATCAAGTTGCGATATACTTTTCATATATGATGATATCCCCTCTTTATGTTTATTTAAAGGAGCTTATTTCTTTAAAAAAAAAATTCGCATCATTTTCTTTAAAATAGTCACAATCAAGTTCATATATGTAGTACATAAATAGATTCTCTAAAAGATTATAGTTTTAAATTTGTGAAAAAATAAAAAATAAAATATTGTCAAAAATACTACCTTAATGCATATCGAATTTAGCAAAATTGTGTGTTCAAGCCTTCAGTAGTTTACGAAGGCTTTAATAAATTGTTGGGTTAGAGATTGGCTGTAAAGTTTACAAAGGTTTTAGTAAATTGTAGGGCTTGGGCTTAGCAAACTCTATTTAGTACATTCTTGGGCTTGGGCTTAGCAAACTCTATTTCTGGTCAGAGTTTAGTAATATATCTTACACAAAGCAAGAGACCGACCTACCACTTTCAGCGTTTCAATTTTGCAATTAAGAAACATAAGAGGAAAAGTAAGGAAAAGCACATTAGAATTATTGGGTGTTTTGCTCAACAAAGAAAAAAGGTCTAGATTTCTTATTTTGGCAAAATTCATGGAAAAAGGGAATATTGCCACCATACATCAACTCATTTGGAACATAATCTTCATACTTGAATTTTAGTGATTGAGAGTGCTTTTGTGCCCTTAAATATTTCAAATGATTTGCCATTAGTATGATTCTTTACAAGGTGAATTTCAAGAATTTAAGACAATCGTAGCGCAAGAAGAAAAATATGAATATCAATAAAACACATAAGAAGAGGCTTTGTATTGAATTCAAACTCACATGCATGTGTGTCACACATGGATGTGCCAGACTTTGCTCACATGTGCACACAAGCAAAGTCTAGGTCACATGTGCCAGACTTTGCTTGTGTGTCACACATGGATGAATTAAACTCACTACAAGAAAAAAGGATTTTAGCGACGGATAATCCGTCACTAAAAGCTCAAAATTCGTCGCTAATAGTTTTGTGACGGATTTACCGTCACTAAAAGTTCCTCGTATAAAAGTCCGTAACTAAAAGTTTGGCGACGGAATTTTCAAATCTGTCGTCTAATATTGCATTTTTAGCGACGGAGTTATTTATTAATTAGCGACGGAATATCCGTCGCTAATTATATTTTACGTATTTTAATTTATTTTCTATTTTGTGAAATTAGCAACGGAATATCCGTCGCTAATTATTTTTAGAGACGGAACATTCCGTCGCTAAATAAGCCTTTTGGTGACAGAATATGCCGTCGCTAAAAAGCTGATAGTAGGACACTTTTAGCTACGGAATTAATCCGTTGCCAAAAGTCATTTTTTTATTTTTCTATTACCCAAACCTGTACTAAATATTTCAATTCTCAACAACAACGCACAATAATCAATACACAAAGAAATATATATAATCAATCATAAAAATGTTTATTATAAAAAAAACTCATGATGAACAAGTCAGGAACCGGATACAGCAGGTTAGGGGAGGGGAGAAGAGTAGAAGCCGGCCGGGGGGGGGGGGGGCACGAGAAAGGGCTCATTAGGGGTTGTCGAGTTCTAGATCTGGATCCTGCTGATCCGGGGTCAGCTCGGCATGTCCAGCAGGGGTACCCTGCTGATCATGCTCCCTGATCATCCTCAACACCACCGTAGCAATGCCCTGGATCTCATCCTCGTCCAACGGATGCCAAGGAGCCAGTGTCTGTGGAGGGGTAGCGAGGGGTGAGGACACTCCTATCACGGCACGAGCAGTCGTGCTAGGCAAGCCACGGATGCGGCCTTTTGGCAGATTGACGACCTCCGGCGTATCCAGCCATCGCTTCAACACCCCAGTACTCGCACCCGTACTAGTGGACGCTGATGGTTGTCCGGATTGCTGCTCGGACCCCCTAAGCTGTTCATATGAGGCGTGCAAAAATAATGATTTAAAGATATGTTAGGCGTGCAAAAATAATGATTTAAAGATATGCTCGGACCCCCTATGCTTTTCCTCATCAGGTTGAGTTTCTATCTCCATCCGAGAAGGTGGTGACGACGGAGTTGATTGTCATGAATGGTATTGTGGGATGTCGGCGATGGCAGCATCTAGGCTTCACAACGGTCGACAATAATTTCTTGAGAGAGAGAAAGCAGTTCAGTCTTTTTTAGAGAGAGAAATATACCTGAGAGATATACTTTTCATATCAAGTTAGTTTGTTCTTTTATCAAGTTGCGATATACTTTTCATATATGATGATATCCCCTCTTTATGTTTATTTAAAGGAGCTTATTTCTTTTAAAAAAAAAAAATCGCATCATTTTCTTTAAAATAGTCACAATCAAGTTCATATATGTAGTACATAAATAGATTCTCTAAAAGATTATAGTTTTAAATTTGTGAAAAAATAAAATATAAAATATTGTCAAAAATACTACCTTAATGCAGATTGAATTTAGCAAAATTGTGTGTTCAAGCCTTCAGTAGTTTACGAAGGCTTTAATAAATTGTTGGGTTAGAGATTGGCCGTAAAGTTTACAAAGGTTTTAGTAAATTGTTGGGCTTGGGCTTAGCAAACTCTATTTAGTACATTCTTGGGCTTGGGCTTAGCAAACTCTATTTCTGGTCAGAGTTTAGTAATATATCTTACACAAAGCAAGAGACCGACCTACCACTTTCAGCGTTTCAATTTTGCAATTAAGAAACATAAGATGAAAAGTAGGGGAAAGAACATTAAAATTATTGGGTGTTTTGCTCAACAAAGAAAAAAAGTCTAGATTTCTTATTTTTGCAAAATTCATGGAAAAGGGGAATATTGCCACCATACATCAACTCATTTGGAACATAATCTTCATACTTGAATTTTAGTGATTGAGAGTGCTTTTGTGCCCTTAAATATTTCAAATGATTTGCCATTAGTATGATTCTTTACAAGGTGAATTTCAAGAATTTAAGACAATCGTAGCGCAAGAAGAAAAATATGAATATCAATAAAACACATAAGAAGAGTATTAACTTATGCTAGATACAGTTCTAACAATATGAGTATCAATAAAACGCATAATAGGAGTATTAACTTATGCTGGATACATCTCTAACACTTACTAGGATAATGCCAGTCGAAAGTAAAAGCATTTTATTGGCATCTGAGTAGAATGATTTGAAGGCATCAAACTCAAAGTCAATTATACTGAGGTTAGATGCAAAAAAATCTATATATTAAATTGTTAACACTGTTCTTTTTTATGTAGGATTATATCTAAACATGCTAGCTCACATGTGCCAGACTTTGCTTGTGTGTCACACATGGATGAATTAAACTCACTACAAGAAAAAAAAAAAAAAAGGCTTTTAGCGACGGGATAATCCGTCGCTAAAAGCCCAAAATCCGTCACTAATAGTTTTTGTGATGGATTTACTGTAACTAAAAGTTCCTCGTGTACAAGTCCGTAACTAAAAGTTTGACGACGAAATTTTCAAATCCGTCGTCTAATATTGCATTTTTAGCGACGGAGTTATTTATTAATTAGCGACGGAATATCCGTCGCTAATTATGTTTTACGTATTTTAATTTATTTTATATTTTGTGAAATTAGCGACGGAATATCTGTCACTAATTATTTTTAGAGACGGAACATTCCGTCGCTAAATAAGCCTTTTCGCGACGGAATATACTGTCGCTAAAAAGCTGATAGTAGGACACTTTTAGAGACGGAATTAATCCGTCTCCAAAAGTCATTTTTTTATTTTTCTATTACCCAAACCTGTAATAAATATTTCAATTCTCAACAACAACGCACAATAATCAATACACAAAGAAATATATATAATCAATCATAAAAATGTTTATTATAAAAAACTCATGATGAAAAGTCAGGAACCAGATACAGCCGGTTAAGGGAGGGGAGAAGAGTACAAGCCGGGCGGGGGGGGGGGGACAAGCTGGGGCCGGGCACGAGAAAGGGCTCATCAAGGGTTGCTGAGTCCCGGATCTGGATCCTTCTGATCCAGGGCCAGCTCGGCATGTCCAGCAGGGGTACCCTGCTGATCAAGCTCCCTGATCATCCTTAACACCACCGTAGCCATGCGCTGGATCTCATCCTCATCCAATGGATGCCGAGGAGCCAGTGTCTGTGGAGGGGCAGCGCGGGGTGAGGACGCTCCTATCACAGCACGAGCAGTCGTGCTAGGCAGGCCACGGATGCGGCCTTTCGGCCGATTGACGACCTCCGGTGTATCCAGCCATCGCTTCAACGCCCCAGTACTCGCACCCGTACTAGTGGACGCTGATGGCTGTCCGGACTGCTGCTCGGATCCCCTAAGATGTTCATACGAGTCCTGTAAAAATAATGATTTAAAGATATGTTAGCGCATTAATTAACGCAACAGACATTGAGGATAGAAAGACAAAAAATTAACAAGTTAAACAAATTGACTCACATCGATCCACCGGGCAATATCCTAAACATAGTCACCAGCCCGGTGCGCCTCGTCCTTGTCTTTCTTATACGTCAGAGCTACGACCTCATCCTCTTCCAAATCCTGGTTCTGGACCGCATTCATGTGTCGAATGATGTCGTGTGGCACCGACCCTTCAATGTGCGTCGAATCTTTGTTCTGTCTGTTCATGGCCCCACTCTTACTCTTGTCATCCCAGCCTGGATCCCTAGCCCACCGATCTATTATCTCCCCCCCCATACAGTCGGAGATATGCAATGTGGGGGATATTCTTCATCTCCGTCATCGGGGCACCCTCGGGCAGCATCTTCTTCGCCTGTTCCCGTGCGTCGTGGAGCCATCAGCGGTAATTTTTGCCGATAAAAGCAAAGAAGGCCTGCCGCCCCAGTGCCTGCTAATCGGGCGAGTCAAACGTGAACCCCTCCTTGAAGAGGTATCTGTCACCCTTTGAAGAGGTGTCCACAAGTATAAAGCCAAAAATGTGACATTTTTCGGTATCAGTGTCAATCGGACGAGGTGTCCGTGACCTACCGACACCTTGACACCTCATCGAGATATCCGGACATGTATCGAACACCTCCGGACATGTGTCCGACATCCTCAACGGTGTTCGAAGACATTGATTTATTTTTTAAATGCCGGACACCAATTGAAGAGGTGCCGGACACCCATTGAAGAGGCCGGTGTCCACAAGTATAAAGCTAAAATATGTTATTTTGGTGTCGGCGTCGATCAGATGCGGTGTCCGTGTCTATGCTACCTAATGGGGATCTCAATCCAATTGGGTCTCATCCTCCGTCAACAATTTCAATTCTCAATTCTCAAATACTCAATGCAATAAAAATTAATAAAAATTACACATTCAGTCCAATTGAGTCACATCCTCCGTCAACAATCTCAATTCTTAATTCTCAAATGCTCAATGCAATAAAAATCACACATTCAATCCAATTGCGTCCCATCCTCCGTCAACAATCTCAATATCTCAACTACTCAATGCACAATTAACAATCTAAAATCATCAATTAACAACCTAAATTCATCAATTAATAATCTTAATTACTTCAAATGCACAGCTAATAACCTAAAATCATCAATTAACAACCTAAAATCATCGATCAATAATCACAATTCTCAAATGCATAATTAACAACCTAAAATTATCAAACAAATGATCAATGTTCAAATGGGAAAAATTGTTGAAAATGCACATATCCGATAAGCTTGAATTATTTCAATTTGGTGTTCGATTCAATTAGGACAATTAATTTATGGTTCAATTAGGGGGTTCAGTTACTTCAATTTAGGGTTCAATTAAGGGGTTCTATTAGTTCAATTTAGGGTTCGATTGAATTAGGGCATTCAATTTAGGGTTCGATTGAATTAAGGGGTTCAATTAGTTCAATTTAGGGTTCGATTGGATTAGGGCATTCAATTTAGGGTTCAATTAGTTTAATTTAGGATTCGATTCGATTAAGGTATTCAATTTAGGGTTCAATTAGGGGGTTCAATTAGTTCAATTTAGGGTTCGGTTGAATTGAGGCATTCAATTTAGGGATCATTAGGTTAACTAGGGTTAATTAGAGTTTATCGGGTTTAATTAGGGTTGTTAGGCCAGTTAGGGCTAATTTAGTTCTTTAGGGTTAATTGAGTTTTTAAACTTTAATTAGGGTTTCATTAAGTGTTATCTATGGTCAATTAGGGTTAGTTCAAGTTTAGTTAATGTTAATTAAAGTTACAACATGCAACAATGTACAATTAGAGTAAAATTACAATATACATTACAACAAATTAACTTCAATTAACGAAAATTAGGGTAAAATTAAATTCAAACTCAAACTCAAAATAATTAACCACATTATATTGAATTCAAACTCACATCCATTAAAACCACATACATTAAAAAACAATTATGGTAAGATGGACATATCGGCGGCAGTGGAGGGCCATTGGAGCTGTGGAGGGGCACGACGTCGTGGGAGCTGTCACCTGCGGGACAGGGGGACGGGGCGGGTAGGGGGATGGTGTCACCAGAGGGGGGGATCGCCGGGGGAAGAAACGGCCGGTAAGTGAGAGAGAAAGAGAGAGAGAAAACGGGGAGAGAGAAAAGAAAGGAAAGTAGATATTTATATCAGGACTTTTAGCGACAGAAAACATGCCGTCGCTAAAAGTCCGTTGCTTAAAGTTAAGACTTTTAGCGACATAAACAATCTGTTGTACAGAAAGTTAAGACTACGGTATATTCCGTCGCAAAAGTGTAGTTTTAGCGACGGAATTTTTACCGACAGAAACAATCCGTTACTAAAAAATTTCTACTAAATTTTAAAAAGGTGGCCGAAAATAGGAAATTTTAAAAAATATTTTAGCAACAGGAAATCCGTCGCTAAAATCCCGTCGGTAAAGATTTTTTCAGACGGTTTGTACCGTCGGTAAAAGTTTTTAGCGATGGATTTTTATCAACGGTATTTGCTGTCACTGAAACGACTTTTAGCTACGGATTTTTCTCGGTCGCTAAAAATCCGTCGCTAAATAGCCTTTTTCTTGTGGTGACTATGGGACGGTAACCTTAATATTGAACTGATGCGGAGCCTGGATCCACATGCTATAATACTATATGCTGAGAAGAGGCCCATAAAACTTGTATGTTCAAATGTTACTTGTATTTTTTGGGGTATTAAATCATATCTTAGCTAACGGTACTCTTCAAAATTATGCACACTCAAGTGAGGGTGTGTTTGGTAATGTAATCAAGCACTTAAAATTAAATTTTTAATAATTTTTAATTAAATATATTTGATAACGCTTAACCTTGTATCACTTAGTCACAATTAATTTGTTGACAATGCCATCTCCATCACACTAAAGGCACCAAACGAGCATTATTTCCCTTTTGTCTCCATATCCACCACACTACAACTGTTATCATGATCGCCATGTCGTTACTTGTCTTCACCCTTACAATTACTAACTCTAACTTCAAGCATTACTACCACCACAACAGGCACATTTTCGCCGCCGCCACCACAATTGTTACTCCACCATCAACACTATTGCCGGTGGATAAAATTATAAATGAAACAAATCTACTTTTGATTTACCAAACATATTAACTTGTATTTTAATGTTAAAAATTTAGTTGCTTAAAATTTTTAATTTTATAAATTCAACGCTTAAATTTTCAAAATTTCAGTTTTATAGCCTTTAATTTTATGGGATGAAAGCGGAATTCGGCCATACCTTAAATCAATAATACGTCAATCCAAACGGCCGTAAGAAAATCCGTCACACCAGCCAGCCACATCAAGGCTGTCCTTGTCTCATACAGTGGCCTTGTCCCTCGCCTAAAACATGTTCAAAATTCCCACATTAACCAGTTAAATGTCCCCAACTCGGTGCAGTGTTAATCTGGGTTTGTGCATATGACGAAAGTGGGGTTGCCCTTTGGCCTTTTTCCAACGAGAGGAAATGCCAATCTAGCTTAATCCACAAATAACCCCAAGGATCTGGTTTTGGATCTATTACATCAGTCCCTCTATGATAGTATAATGTGCATAGTGAAAGCCTTCTCCTGCCGCCTAGCTCCTTTGAGCACTTCTGCCTGGATTATTTGTTGTCTCTCCTTTTCACTACCCCCTTTAAATACCCTTCCTAGTATGTAACTTTCTTGCTCACAAATTTCAGGTATTTATTGATAGGGAGAGTAGTAGTAGTAGTAGGGAGAGAGTGGGGAAGAGAACTTTCTGGCCTCCATTGGGCTTTCTGAACTAGTTTTGCCACTTGCTGGTTGGTTTCAACATTCTCAGCTTGAAAAAATTAACTAGTAAGTTTAACTTTGATTTAGTTGTCATGCTAAACTTATTTTTCTTGGTATTTTTCAACTATGTTTTACGGTGATTGCTAAAGTAATTATGTTAACACTATTGCAAAACATATGTAGCATAATCACTACGTCCATATATTTATCTAACAACTTTAATTTTAGTGTCAAAACGTCAATACCCGAAATAATGTGTTTTCCTGTAATGTACAAATCTTAGCAGTCACATCTTAAATATCTACGTGATAGAAATTTGAAGTGAAGTTATTGAGACCTTTTTTGGGAATAAAATATGCCACTTTACCATGGGAATTTGCACTAAAGTACTTGTAAGGATTTTATGAGTTCTTGGCCTAATGCTTTGTGGCTAGATTTTGGGAGCATTGTATGTGCGGTTATATAATTTTTCCTTGAAGGATATATGGGCCCGTACATGGATGCGTAACGTAGATCCAATGTACTGAGTTTAAATTTGTGGGTTGCATTTGGTAGGATCTGAACCAGGAGGATGCAAGACAATCGGTTGCGCTTTGACCAAACAGTTCAGTGATTAATCTGCCTGGCTCCCTGGATGCCATCTAAGAAAGATCTTGTCAAAAGTGTTGACTCTCTTCCTAGTTGGCACCAGAGGACTCAGGCAGACCAAAAATTGGAGACCCGGGTGGACATTCAGGTTATTACCTCAACTTTAATTTGTGTGAGCATGCCATATTTTTAGAGGTGGAATTTGGTTTTCTAGCAATGAGTAATTATCCATCGCTCAAAAAGTAACATCAAGGTTCCAAAAAGTGCATTTTGGCAATCGGTTAGATAACGATATGAATGTATAAACATATTCGCAGTAAAAAAAGGCACTTCTAAATTACTTTTAACGGTTCAAGAGGATCTAAATTCTCTATTTGTTAAGTATGATAACATTATTGGGCCAATTTTCTAACAGCAAGCAAATGATAACTTAACATGATATTAGAATTCTGGTTTGACAAGGTCTTATGTTTAATTTTTTCTGCTTGCATATTTGATCCCATTTTATCGTAGTGCAATTTGCACTCAGTTTATTTGTAGTAGTACATCTTGATTGGTCTCTTCAAGTGCAATTGGGGGTTTGCACATGAGAAGGAGTGTTAAGCATGATAATATTGTTGGATCAATTCTCTAACAGTTTAATTAAGCTTTTTGAGCAAATGATAACTTGACAGTATTGCATAGATTATAATCGTTATATGTGCCTTCGTGCTAACCCTATTGTGGAGTTGCCTGAATTGGGATCGAGAGCCGCTTGTTTATTGGAATACAAGTCTCGCGCCAAAGTAATCGTGCCAAGTGAAGACTTCATTTCCCCCCTGGGACTTTGGTTAATGATGTGTGAAGAAATGTGGCTTGCTTATTGAAGTTCAAAAGCTCAACTGAAACAGAGACACTCATGACCTTGCCCAGTACGCGGCAAAGTTTGCAGAGGATGTGGTGAATGATCCAGCGAGACAAAGATGCTCAGAACTTCTCGGTTTGCTAAGCCCATGTAACTTGTAGTTTAGTTACAACATAAATGAAACAAGAGATCAAGAAATAAAAAAAACAAACAAATCTTTGACAAAATAAATTAGGGTTGAGCACGAAGTTTTTCTAAGACATATTTACCATGATTTGTTAAAGGTTCTACAAGAATATGAGGAACTAGTACTTGGAGTAAGAGTTGCTAGACATTATGTATTAGGATCTTGATTCTTTGTTTCGCTAAGTTATGGTGGTGAATTTTTCTGTTAACAGGGGCATCCCCTTTTGCCCTTGTAATTGTTGTGCTTCAATGAGGAATGCGTTTACCTAATATCCAGGAGTACTACATTCGCTAGCAGTTACATGAGGGTTTTAATGGGACAAAATTCTCGTTAAAAAGAAGAAGGAAAAAAAAAAAGTTTTGACAAAGAAAATTTAGCCCCACTGCATGAATGGAGATGGAAATGACCTGTTAATTAATTATAAAGGAATGTGACAACTAATGAGAACAATTTTTTGGATGAACGTGACCCGTTACATACATGGAAACCTATTTTAAAAGGCGTATGGCATTCTTTTATCTATTAGAATAGAAGCACGATTTGACAAGATGACGATGTCTCGTGATCTAACAGTTAACATTCCAGCTTGTAACATCGTAAACAACAAGAGAACAATTAGCATTTCGAAATCAAAATTTGCTGAAGGCATTAAGTATATTGCACAGTATCCCTACAAGCATCACCAGCAGGGGAACCAAAATTTGCCTATCTAAGAAACATATTGACACCAGGTCTTGGCTTTAGCAGCTATGAAATTTCAGCAAAAAACTCGCTTCCTCCTTTAATTGCCCTTAACTAATATAGCACCAAATTTGAGCTGAACTGAGCTGATGAACCCTTCACGTTCAATCTAATCTTCAACTCACATGATGGAGCAGGAGGGCTCATTGCCAGGGACCTCATAAATATAAGGAGTTCCACCATGAATAGGAGGGTAAGATACCCAAAGAGGGGGCATAATTGTGGCCTCATTTTTCTTCTCTGTATCCTTCTTCTCATCGTCCTTCTTATCCGGGCCGACACTGACCAGCACCGCAAAGCCCACGTTCTTCCTTAGCAACGTCGTGAGTACAACTGCGTCGATTCCATCTCCGACCACCTCTAGCTGATTCTTTCCTTCACCCTTCAAAGCTGCTGATTCTACTCCTGAAAAGATTTGCAAGCATTCAATTCATTGTGTCGTATGAAACCATATGAAATTCAGCACCAAATATCTACCCGGACGAAGTTAAAAACTTGCATACAACAGCCTTATACAATAGACCGTAACTTTACTACATATGTACCATTCACTGTAATTCTGAACTACGTACCGTTTTAAAAATATTTGAACTCTTTTTGACCACGATTCTAGAAAGTGGGATTAATTCTCATTGGTGCAAGATATGTTCAGTTCGAAAGATATTCAATAAGAATCATCCCACATAACCCGATACGATAGTTTGCCAAAAACCGAATCGGTTATTCCTCGATCCAATAACGCATACATGTAATCCTATCTGACTGCTAGTGACTGATACACACATGAGATAAGGGTACACCTTAATTGCACCTTAGTGTAAGATAATAATGGAAGAAAATGATAAAGCCAAACTCCAAGGAGTTTTGTTGACTTGTATTGTTATTTGAATATTGTAACAATTGATTGCTCTTGGAACCTGTTTTCTCTACTTATTGCTTATTAGGACTGTTTAACAAAAAAACAAACAAATACTTTCGAGTTACAGTGAACTTAATACCAGCAATAGAACGCAAGGATTAAGAGTGGAGAGGTATTTCTTACCATTCGAACCAACCGCAATCTTCATGGCCTTTGAGCGACTCTTCTGATCATTCATTGACACTTCGATCACCACCTTTTGCTGCAATAACATACAGAAATTCAAAATTCAGACAATTGCCTCAGAAAATCAGAAAAGGCTGCGACAAGTATACCACACAGATGTCTACCTTCATGGTTGATGAGTACGTTGATGACCAAAAAGTTATACTGGCAGGATATAATTACTAGAAATATAGAGAGTAGATGCTGTAAGAGGCCTTTGAGAGGTATGTTAGGACTTAGAAGTGGGAATGCCGTGATGAGAACTGAAGTCATGTTAGCTATTTATAGGAGATCCTGGGCATATGGCGATTAATATTACACGTAAACGACAGAGTCTTGAGTGGGTACAGAACCATCTTTGATCAGGTCAAGAAGACTAATATTTGTGAGAGTCCGAGATTAATGAGAAAGGTCCATGTTGAAACGATTACAACAATTATCGTGCTACCACGTAACACGTAATGGGTTCGAAAACATACCGTACGAAGTCTTCGAAAATTCCGACGTAGGATCCTTGTTGTTACGAGCCTCCAACGCGCTTGATCTTTTTCGCAGGTACGAAAACGGCTACTAGAGTCGAGTTCTTCGTCCACGAACCAAATCCTAGAGCTTGGTGATTGCTCTAGAGAGAGTGCTATAGAGAGAGGGATTATTGCTATGACTTCCTCTTATTTATTGGGATATCTCTAGCCTTTATATAGAGATACAATTAGAGACTGGCTTTACCTCCAACTCTTAGGAGATAAAGATGTATTTACCTCAAACACTTAGGAGATAAATATCCTCTAATTAACTGTAATTATCCAGACTAACAAATACACATTATCTGTTAGTGGGCGGATAATGGGTCCATTGACCCAATTTATTAACAGCTCCCACTCGCCCACACACAGGGCAAATAAATCGTAGTCCCTCTTTATCTCTCGTCCACTCATCTCCTCATACAGGAAATGGAACGTGCGACCTACGAGAAAGGATGTCCAGTTGAGGAGTATTGTATTAAGTTATCACCAAACTAACACAATACATCACTCCAATAAATCTCGTATGTACCCCAGATAGTTCAACTACACCAGATTAAACACTCTCAAATCCCTCATAATGAGCAGTGTTAAACCTCTCATATGTTATGTATTCATGACTCATATCGAAACGAAAATCGACAAAGTCGCCCGGGCTATGAATCACACAACATGATGTAATATTGAACTTTCTTCCCAAAGCCCTCATGTCATTCCAATTAGACCCAACCGCTTTCCTAGACATGCCCCGCGAGACCGCATCATCCATGATCCAAGGGTACATGCTAAAGTAGCGACATTGAGTATCCTCTTCATGACATAGTCTAAGGTGAAAAGGGTACTATATATGATCAAAAATTTTGATCCAAGTGGCTCACACAGTGACGAAGCAGGGATTCATTCGTCACTCCCACTGTCGGTCTGCATTTAGCACATGCAGTATGATTTGCATGCTATGGCGTAACCCTCAAGGGCGTGTCACATAAATGTATAATAAATACGCCATACGAATCTAAGTCTAGTCGCTGTACAAGCGCCTAACCTGAGTTTTTCAGCCCAGTCACTCTCATAGTGCCTGCCTGAAATCTCACATTCGGCTGTAAACAGGCTACATAGAGTTGTGGAGATACTCTATGATCGACCTACATTTATTAGGTCTCATCTTAGCTCCAACTAAGGCGACATGTTTGCTTTATAAGCTGTATCATCTTATTCGCCCACTTGGCGCTTAAGACAATTATGTCTCATCTTGCTCGCTATCTTAGCGCCAAGGTGAATTACCCGTGTGAGTGGGTCAATTCGAGCCTGGTGACACTCTCAACAAGGATGTATATGTAATCACAAAGATTATCCATTCATTCCAAAATAAACTCAAATCAAGGAATGAAAATTTAATATAATAAATGTCAAGCACATAAGATGCCATAAACATGTCAAAACCTACGGAGTCCCATACTCCTAATGTGAGAAAGGAAAACATCTCTAGCAATGGGCTTGGTCAAAGGATCAGCCACCATTCTGCCAGTAGGTATATGTTTCATGGACACCTCTCCTTGCGCAACTAAAGTTCTAATGAAGTGATAACGAAGGCCTATGTGTTTGATATTTGGGGTCCGTTACAAAATCTAGGGTAGCTGTATTGACACAGTGAACAATGACAGACTCATCTGCATGAGCTGTAACCCCTAGAGCCTGTAAGAATGACCTCAACCAAACAGTTTCCTGGACTGCTGCTGAACAAGCAACATACTCCGACTCTATCGTGGATAGGGCGATGCAAGACTTTTTCTTGCTGTGCCAAGAGATAGCTCCACCCGAAGTGGATATGCGCTCATCTCTATCAGCGCCCCAATCAGCATCGCTGTATACTCTCAGTCTCAAGTCTCCACCATGATAACACAGGACGAGATCAGCGGTTCCACGCAAGTATCGAAGGATCCTCTTCACCGCATTCCAATGAGCGGGTCCAGGATTACTCTGATAACGACTCACCATTCCAACGGCAAAGCAGATGTCTGGACGCGTACACAACATAGCGTACATCAGACTCCCAACTGCAGCCGCGTAAGGCACTTTGGACATCCGATTCTTTTCCTCATCATTCTTTGGGCATTGGTCTGTTGTTAAAGTACACGCCTTGTCCATTGGAGTGTCTATGGGTTTTGAGTTATGCATACGGAATCGTTCAATGACCTTCTTGATATATGTCTCTTGAGACAAACCGAGAAGTCTCTTTGGACGATCACGTATGATTTTAACTCCGAGCACATAATTAGCTTCTCCCATGTCCTTCATCTCAAAAGTTGAGGACAGCCACTGCTTAGTGGCGACAATGGAACTCATGTCATTCCCAGCTAAAAGAATGTCATCCACATACAAAGAAAGGATTAGAATATTTTTCTTGGATCGTTTTACGTAAACGCAATGGTCTTGTTCAATCATTTCAAAACCTATAGAGGTAATGGCATGATGAAACCTAAAGTACCACTGCCTAGACGATTGTTTGAGACCATATATAGAACGTTTGAGACGGCAAACTTTGCGCTCATGTCCTTTGACTTCAAAACCCTCGGGTTGAGCCATATAAATCTCTTCGTCTAGTTCTCCATTGAGAAACGCAGTCTTAACATCCATATGAAAAAGTTCTAAATCCTGCTGGGCGACAATAGCTAGGATCAGGCGAATTGAAGCAAATCTCACCACTGGGGAGAAAGTATCTTCATAGTCCACACCCCGCAGTTGGGTATAGCCTTTCGCCACAAGACGTGCCTTATACTTGTCGATTAACCCATCTACCTTGCGCTTGACTTTAAAAACCCACTTGTTTCCAATAGTCTTGCGCCCTGGCGGAAGGTCAATCAACTCCCAGACTCGATTCTTTTCCATTGAGCTTAACTCATCCTTCATTGCAGCCATCCACTCATTTCTAGCAGATGAAGATAAGGCTTCTTCCACAGAAGTAGGCTCGTCTTCATCATTTGGAGTGCACATAAGAATTTCACCGTCAATCTCAAAACGACGACGTGGAACTCTTCCTCGTGCACCTCTGCGCAGTTGAGAATCTTGTTGACCTGATGGTCCTTGTGGTGTGCTCCCACTGTCTGGGATACTCCCACTAGGTTGAAGGTCACTTACACTATCTTCAGCGACAACCGGATGAGGAACTAATTCCCCACCTTCGCTTGAAGATGGTAAAGTGGGTTCAACCTCCTCTAACTCATAGAGGTCAAGATTCTTACTCGCATCTCCAATGCTAGGAAAATCACTCTCTATGAAATCGACATCACGAGACTCTATTTCAGTCCTTCCACCATTTGGATGTTCACCATACATTACATAACCTTTAGAGTTTTCAGAATACCTTAGAAAGATACTCTTCTTTGCTCTAGGCCCTAGTTTCCCATACTTATGAGAAGTACTGTGAACATAACCTGCTGAGCCCCATGGGCGCAAGTTATCCAAATTTGGCTTTTGGTCATTCCAAAGCTCATAAGGGGTGGATTTGACTGACTGTGAAGGCACACGATTAAGTATATAGGCTGCAGTCAAAAGGGCATCCCCCCAAAAAGATATAGGAAGGTTTGCTTGCGCCATCATAGACCTAACCATGTCTAACAATGTTCTATTCCTTCTTTCCGCAACACCATTTTGTTGTGGAGTATTAGGAATAGTAAGTTGCCTGCGTATCCCCTTTTCCTCACAAAACTTCTTGAAGTGATCTGACAAATATTCGCGTCCTCGGTCAGTGCGAAGAGTTTTTAAATTCTTCTCTTTCTGATTCTCAACCTCAGCTACAAAGCGTTTGAAACAGTCCAAAGCTTCGTAGCGGTGAGATATCAGATACACATAACCATATCGCGTATAATCGTCTATCAGTGTAAGGAAATAAGAGGCGCCATGGCGTGCCTTTACACTCATAGGTCCGCATATATCAGAGTGAACTAGCTCAAGTGGTTGAGTTGCTCTCACAGCCTTTCCAAAAGGCTTCCTGCATGCTTTACCGGCCAAACAAGCCTCACAAGTTTGTAGATTGACTTTTGCGAGTGGGCCTAAAAGGCCTTCTCTAGCCAAACGAGTCATTCTATCTTGGCCTATGTGGCCCAGTCTTGCATGCCAGGTGGTAGAATCATTCACAATATTATCATTCACCACATAAGAATAAGAAGACTGAGAATCAATTAAATCCAATTGAAAAAGACTATCCATGCGAAAACCATGTCCGAACAAAACATCATCCAAAAAAATGTCCAACTTATTACCCCTAAAAATAAAGGAAAAACCACTGTCTAATAAAGCAGTAACTGAAAGTAGATTAAGCCGAACTGTGGGTGCATATCGCACATCCTCTAGAATCAATGTGCGCCCAGTGCGCAACTTGAGCTGGTAAGAACCAACCCCTAGCACCTCTTCGGAGCTATTGTTTCCCATGAAGATATGTTTGCTACCCGCTGGAATCCGGTGATAATCTACGAACCCCTCTCGATCACGTGCTACATGTTTTGTTGCACCTGTATCCACAAACCACACAGGTTGGGAATGAGCAACCATCACATGTGAGGAAACATATAACTGAGAGAGAGATTCTGAAAGTACCTTCTTCGGCTCAGTGCAATCACGAGCGAAGTGTCCTTTCTGTTGACAGTTGAAGCATTTAACTTTAGACAGATCCTTTTTCCCACCACGTTTTCCTCTCTTGCGTTTCTTCATTTTTCCTTCCTTTGGCGCAGAAGTGCTAGCCTCGCCTTTCTTACCTTTCTTACTTTGTCTTTCGCGCTTGCCATTTGCATTGCGCGATCCCCCTTGGGCGACATAAGCAAGGGTCTTGTCAGTATCTCGAGTCTCGTCCTCAAGGATGACATGCTGTGAAACATCAGAAAAGTTCTTGATGTTTTCACTGTGGGTCAATATCTGTTTCATATTGGCCCACGAGGCAGGAAGGGACCTTATGACAGCTCTGACTTGCTGCTCATCTGTGAGCGCATGGCCAGCATCCCTTAGCTTACCAATCATATTGGACATCATCCTTAGATGTTCACTCATGGTATGTTTAGGGTCTTTTGTGTACTCCTCAAACTTAATCACAAGGCTACGAAGCCGCGTAGTTGAGGTTCCACCAAAAGAAAACTTGAGCTGATCCCATAAAGCTTTGCAAGTTGGAAGTTCATCATACTGCCCAATTAGATCATTTTGCAAGCTGCTCAACAAGGTGTAGCGCGCACTACGATCTTTCTGATTCCATTTCTGGTAGGCAGTGTGGTCTCTTAGGGGTTGCGCCTCAGTTGGCGCGACCATCTCCTTGGTCAAGTGCTCCTCGAGCTCTTGTTCGTTCAGCATGAATTTCATCTTTTTGTGCCAAACGTCATAATTATCTCCGTTAAGTTTCTCACCCTTAACGAGATCAGCTATGACATTTTTGGTGGCCATTATTTTCACTACATTAGATTGCGCAAGGAAAAGACATTAATTATACATCCTTATTTTTATTTCAAAAAATTCAAATGAAAAACATAATCCTTCCTCACATCATGAAATCGAAAATCTGCTAAGCTCGTAATCATCTCCCATGTATGTGAGTTGGGAAAAATATTTTTCAAGTAATTTTTCGCAATAAATTTCATCATCATATAAGCCACAATATAATAAATCATCCACATGATAATTTAGAACAATATAAAATTGCACCATACAATTAAATTTGCAAGGACTCCATTGAGCCCTATTGGCATTCTAATAACTTATGCTAAGAAAATTCTGGTTTGAATAATGTGCGTGCGAAATTACATCCCCGTACAAGGCTTTCTCGAAATATACAGGGAAATAGCAGAATACAACATCTTTGAGAATCCTACTACAAACTACTCCAATAAAACAAATGGAGATGCCGCACAACACATTATTCTCAAAAGAATTTTCTTAAAACAAGAGTAAACACATTAAACATAAGTTTCTTTAGAATGCCAATCTAATATCCATCCATTTAACCTAAAACTAGCATGCTCAAATAAGAAGTTAAAGGGTAATAAAATGGATGAATAGGCCACATTCTCCTCCCAAGGAAAACGGGCGACAAGGGCCTTGAAAATATAAATGGTTTAAAAGTGTGGATTTACCAAAAACCCAACAAATATACCTCAAAAGTATATTTAAACCATAACACAAATCAAGGCAAGCATGTAACAAATTAGACATAATTTATCTATGTCATATAACTCTCCAAAAATATTTATTGCTACTCACGAAGTGCAAAAAATAATATTTACGCATTATTCGTATTTTTGGGAACCACAAAAGTACCACAAAAATACTCACAAATGACCAAAAACTGAGAGATAAATCCTAAAAAATTGGCAAACAGTAAATTTATCCTTAATATGCCCTCTGAAATTAAATAAAAATTCTGTGTGTATAAAACAAAATTTTAAAGTTAATTTTCCATAGAAAAAGTCGTTTAAAAATTAAACAGAACACACACAGAGGGTATAAAGGTAATTTAATACCATTGAAAATTTTCAGAAGGCACGACAAGGCTCCACTCGCCGGCGGTGACGAACACCGGCCAAAAACAGTCTGCACGCGCCTCCACGCGCCGCCGTGCGCGTGGGACAGCGTAGCAGATTCTTGGAGCAGGCGCGTGGTAGGCACGCGCGCGTGGAGCGCGTGGGTTTGTGAACGCTGCCTTGCTAGCGCGTGAGAGCGCGTGGGCGCGTTGCACGCCTGGGCTCAGCCACGGCTGGCGCGTGGATGAGCGTGACGGCTCGTTTCGGCGCGGTTTTGCGCGTGTACGGCTCGGCTTGAGCGCGTGGCGCGCGTGGGTTTACTGTTCATCTTCTTCATTAAACCCTAATTTTTTCAGCCGCCGCCATGCCGCGATGCCAACTTCGGGATGCCATATCTCTCTCGTTTTTAAGCCAAATAATGCGTACGATATATCGTTGGAAAGCTTATACAACATAGATTAATTATGTACCAACCGATCATGATAAAAACAGAATATCATGCTCCGAATTTGAGTCCCAAAACTCGAAAAAACCACAGTTTTCTTGAAAAATAAAATCGTGATTTCTCACAAATCATGCATCCAAAAATCACGAAATTTTATGGAGTTCATCCTCAACCATAGGAGAACAAAACCATCTAATTATTTTTCAGAAAAACATGCTCAATAAATTTCGAATTTTGATAATGGGTCTCATTCATGTATCCGGAAAAAATCGTAACATGCACATTATTTAATCTAGCATGTTAAAGGCGAATCAACAAGTAATCATGCTCTGATACCAATGTTGAAACGATTACAACAATTATCGTGCTACCACGTAACACGTAATGGGTTCGAAAACATACCGTACGAAGTCTTCGAAAATTCCGACGTAGGATCCTTGTTGTTACGAGCCTCCAACACGCTTGATCTTTTTCGCAGGTACGAAAACGGCTACTAGAGTCGAGTTCTTCGTCCACGAACCAAATCCTAGAGCTTGGTGATTGCTCTAGAGAGAGTGCTATAGAGAGAGGGATTATTGCTATGACTTCCTCTTATTTATTGGGATATCTCTAGCCTTTATATAGAGATACAATTAGAGACTGGCTTTACCTCCAACTCTTAGGAGATAAAGATGTATTTACCTCAAACACTTAGGAGATAAATATCCTCTAATTAACTGTAATTATCCAGACTAACAAATACACATTATCTGTTAGTGGGCGGATAATGGGTCCATTGACCCAATTTATTAACAGTCCCAAAGGTCGTCTTCCAAGCAACCTCCCGGAAGGAGGCTGTGCTTACTGCCACGAAACACATTCGCTACAGAAATAAATTCAAGAAGTTGGGTTCGGAGGATACCTGGTTGGCTATTGTTTACTGCTGTGACACATCTACTCTGTTTTATTGTCACGTCCTACTGAGAGCTACATATGCCTCCATTCTACATGTCCTAACGGAGGGCAATGAATGTGCAGATATATTGACTCATCTTGGAAGCTCATCAGGACCATACATTCGATTACCTGGACCAACTCCAGTCATAATTAGTACTTTGTTTAGGCAAGATGCCGAAAGATGTTTGCGTCAGTAGTAGTACTTTTATTTCCTTAATTATTTCCTTAACACACAGAGGGGGGGGGGGGGGGCGGGGAAGGTGGAGGGGAAGAAAAACTACTCTTGTCTGTTCTGATAGAAAACATTAATTGTATTACTCACTCGTGCAAGTATGTCCAAACAAGAATTTTTTATGATCAAATCTACCTGACTACCGATAATATAACAAACTTATCTTAAACGATAATATTTCAAGTGCGAGCCTTAAAACAAACCGTAAAATTGCTCTAAATCGTTACACAGAAGGAACAATTTCAAATTACAATTTTTTCTTCAGAATACGAGAAGTAACATCGTGTACATCAATTCTCAATCGGCTGTACAATGACAAGAACATTATAAACCAGGGTTATCCTTCTTGTTCTTGTACATCTATCAATTATATCTTGACTTAGATTACGGTATTCAAAATGTTATATCAAGATAACAAGATTGGAAAGTTACGTTGTTACGTCGATTCCTCCGAATATGAGACATATCAAGTGAGCAAGATTGATCGAAAAAAGACGAAAACCGCAAATATACACTTACCTATACATGTACTTCACGTGTGTAATCACATCGGATCAGATCATTAACAAATCAACTTAGTTTATATCTAAGCAAATGCGAGAAGATCAATCTTAAGAATTAATTATATATCAAATGCTTTCATTTTCAATGGAAGCTATAGCTTTTCATTGGTACAAGCGTGGCTACTGGAGTTGAAAAACTATGTAATTGGTCTTTTTTTGTTAAAATATCTACGCATGAAAGAAACTTTTCTAACGGAAAAAAGTTGTAAGAGTAATCCGAATAACTAATTCTTCTTATGACCAATAACTTTTTAATGTCCCACAATCATGAATTATAAACCAGCCACTAAAATTTTTCAAGCGATAATGTATTCAGGTTTAAATTGACATCAAAATCACCAAAAATTAGTTGAATAAAAGTGAAGGATCTTCCTTTTTTTCTTTTTTTCTTTTTTTTTACAGTAAAGGGTATCTCGTGGATCAGGCCATTTTTAGCGTCAACCGAGAGTAAATCTCCATTCCTAGCAAATTTAAGAGTGCAACCCCACATCAGGCTTGTACATTCAAAGAAGTTCAGGAACAGAGCAAACCTCCCTAACCACCAAATCAACTTTTATTGCTAAAAAATTAATGATCTTGGTCACTCTTTTCTCAATCTAATTGGACTTCTGACTGATCAAAGTTGGTTATTCCAGTTATAAGTTCAATGGTTAAACATCATTTATGTTGTGCAGCTGGTGATAACGAAGTCATTTGGCTCATGCGATCACTTATAAATCGGATCCCTCTAGGCTCCAAACCACGAAATGGGTCAAATCAATTCAAACCAGAAGAATTTACGCCAACAACCACCTTTCGGCTGTGAAGGCTTCAGAACTACAAGGAAGTGGACTAGAAGCCAATAACCAGAAGCTGATGGAGAATGTACTTATCTTATAAGTCAAACATGCCATGCCGCCATTCCTTGACTAAAAGTAAGGCTTCGTTTGACAAAAAAAAAAATTTGATTTTCAGTTTTTAAAGAGCAATTTTTTAAAGAGTAGCTTAATTTTTTTTTTTATAAAAACAAGTGGGTGTTTGATAACCCCTTTTTTTTTTGAGGTTTTTTTTTTGTGTTTGGTAACCCTTTTTATTTTGACTTTTTTTTTGGTGGTTTGCGGTGGCGGTGGTGGGGCGTAGCGGTGGTCGACGGTGGTGGTGGTGGTGGCCGACGGCCGGAGGTGGCTGCCGGCAGTCACCGGCGGTGGTGGCCGGCGGCCGGAGGTGGCTGCCGGCAGTCTCCGGCGGTGGTCGCCGGCGGCCGGAGATGGCTGCCGACAGTCTTCGGCGGTGGCTGCCGGCGGCCGGCAGTCTCCGGCGGTGGGAGGGTGGTGGTGGTGGTCGAAAAAAAAAACCAAAAGTGAAAAAAAAAACCAGTTTTTGGAGTTTTTTTTTTACTCTGCAGTTTAAAAACTGGTTTTTTAAATTGAAAAAAAAATGGTTACCAAACGCTCCTTTTTTTCAATTTTTAAAACTGAAAAAAAAAGAGGGAAAAAAAGAGTGTCAAACATGGCCTAAATCTCTAATTTGTGCTTCATCATTCTGGTGCAATTACCGATTGGCAAGAAGAGTGACAGACTCGACAATATACTGTGGATGTCCCAGAAGTGCAAGGTCTGGCAATAACATAAAGGGAATTCAGTAACAGAGCCGTAACGATGATTATCAAGTAATACAGCACTCTTAGCTAGTGGTCATACAGCTAGAGCGAGGCCTTACACCGGCAATTAGATCATAAATACGGATGAACAAACAGCCCTTGCCAATACCTTTCTTCATGTCCTGTATGGCCAAGAATGCATACGAGCATTTGAAATAGTTTTATTTTTAATTTTAAAAAGTAAAAAAATATATAATCATTAGACAAACAGTTTTAATTTTTTTTTCCTTTAGTTTTATAAACCAGTTTTCAAAATGGTGTTGTTTATGAAAATTTTGGAGTTTTCAATTTTTTTTATGAGATTCACATGTCAATTTTTTTTAAAATTTTTCATATCTCTTATTCCCTCCAATATTCATCACTAACAGCTATCACCTAAGAACACCAAACCACCAACATTGCCACACCATGCCCATTGACCGCCACCACCACCACAATCACCACTAATGACCAGTACCCCAAACACCAAATTACAAACATTGCCAACCACTACAGCCACTGACCATTGGAGTTGATCTGCAACCATCACTGATCAACACACCCAAACACCAAACTTGCCAACAACGCCAACCTCCATAGCCACTGACCGTCACGGCCATCACCACCACCACCAGTGACCAATACGTACGAACACCGCCAACCATCATAGTCACTAATAACCACCACCACGACGGACCACCAAAAGATTTCATCCTTCGATTAGTCCACGTATCTTCAATTTGCGCAGGTAAATTTCAAATCAATCAAACCATTCACCCAATCAAACCCTAATCAAACCAATGAAGTGCTAATTTGCAAGTCAATGCGTTTTTGCGCAGTTGGACGATGGCAGATGAGATGTGTTGGTTGTAGGGCTGTATACGAACCGAGTTCGAGCCGAACAGAAGAGTGTTCAAACTAGTTTATTTAGTTTCAGGCCTTATTCGTGTTCGTGTTCGTTTAATCTTTAAAATTTTGTTCAAACTCGTTCGTGGTACTCGTATTCGGCTCGAGTTCGTTCGTTATTTATATGAACCGAACTTGAACTTGAAAACTCTTGTTCTCGTTCAAAACAATTATTTTCAAATCAGAACTACACCTTACTTGATCCAATTGTCTACTTAATTTTAGGGCTTCCAATTTTAAACTTTATAATTAAGTTATATGCTTTTGGGTTTGAAACATATTATAATTAAGTTATTATCTAGACGAGCTGTTCACGAACACATTCGTGAATACTTTAGAATGTTCATGATTGGCTCTTTTAATAAACGAGCTCTAATATTTTGTTTATGTTCGGCTCGTGTATTATACAAACAAACAGGAATGAGTTTTTTGGGAAAGAACCACGAGCAGTTCATGAACAACTCGGTTCATTTACAGCCCTAGTTGGTTGTGATAGAGGCGCTTCTGGTTGTTGATCACAGGAGCTTAGAAGAAGCTTTCAGTCATTGAAAAATAAAAGAAAAGGGAAGAGATAAAAATAGGAAAAAAACAAAAACCAATTATACAAAACTATATCAAACAACCTACTAGTTTTGTAAAAAAGAAAAAACTCAAAGAGGTTTAAGTTTTGACTTTTTCGAAAACAAAAACTAAAAATTAAAATGAGTATCAAACACCCCCTATAAAACACTCTCTCATAGGTTTCTTTGATATCCTTTACTTGCACTCTCAATGTCAAGGCATCCATGAAAGGTCAATGCCTCGCTCGAAAAGCTACTAATATACATAGATGCTTATGAACATTTATAAGCATTTATGAGTTCATGGAAAGAATTTTATAAGATCAATCTTAAATTGTCTCGCATTTGAGGTGGAATATTATACCTTCATTATGTCTTAACATCCCTGCTAAGGCCCAAGTTTAATCCTAGTGGTTACGTGTAGCCCATAATCATTCTCTCTAGCCATTGTTGGATAATCGACAACCCGATTGGTTGACCCAATACGAGTTTACCTACGTCTCCTAACATCCGGTAACCTGATCAATACTCCCGGACTAAACTTTCAAAAGTTGGCTAAGATACCATTTGTAATAGCTTATTTCATTGCCCTACCAAAAGGTAATGCTTCCCTTAGAATTGTGATTTTATGGGCAGAACCTTATATTATCCAATTTGGTGTTCGATGTGTGAGCTCATTCCAGAAGATAAGTCTTCAGCAGTCTAATGGCACATTTCTCACTGACACTTCCATTATTAAAGAAAAGCAAAATTGGCTCCTTAAGAAAACTTTGACTTCCATTAATGCTAAGAACAAAATCCCTTTTTCGCACATTAGTTCAACCAGCCCATCATGGTAACTTGACTTTCTAACTTCATTCCCTTTTTTTAAAAATGTTATTCATCGCTGGGTTTTCCTCCCCACTAGCTCATCACAACTTATAAGTACCCCATTTTGAAATTCATCTGACGTTTACACGTAAAAAAATATGTCATAAAATAGTTTGAAATTTATCCAATCAAAAAGCATTTTCATGTTTTCAACTTGCCCTCAGGAAAAATGAAATCCGTCATAGCCTCTAGCAGGGGCAGGATGTGGGGAAGGGTTTTTTTTTTTTTTACCTTTCTTCCTATTCTTCGCCGCCCCCGCCCCCCCCCCCCCCCCCCCCCCCATCACCCACCACAACCTCCAACCTCTAAACACAACCGCCCCGCATATATACACCCACCCAGACTGACGATACGCATAAACACACACAACGCAAACCGACGATACACATTACCCAAACCAACGACACACGTATCGACACACACACAGAGAGACCCATGACACACATGTAAACACACACAAACCCATGAAAGTCACAGGGAAATACACACATATAAACCCAAAGGATGTGTGCGTGTGTGGAGGTTACAATGGGGTTGTGTCTGGGTGGTTGGTGGGTGACTGGAGAGGGGCGATGGAATCTGTGGCCTTGTGTGTGTGCGCATGCGCATGCGCGCGGGGGGAGGGGGGAGATGTAGGTAACAGGGGTGTTTGTGTGGTGGGTTTTTGCATTGGAGGATGGTGGTGGTGGTGGTGGTTAATGGTGGGTGACGGGGAGGGGAAGAAGAAAAAGAAGTAGAGAGAAAGAAGCAAGTTTTTCTTTTTTCTCAATAAGGGAAGGGACCATTTTAGCAAAAGGTACAGCCTCCTTCTGTAAGGGGCGGTCTGGATCACCTTTTGAGAAATAACATTTTATCAAATGCTATTGCATACTCGTGTGTGTCGGCGAATGAGCTAATTAAGTCAACTTAAGACCAAAGGTTAAGCGTTATATAAACAGGCAAAAGCATAAGGAGCTCGAGTTATCGTTTACTATTTAGTTTATCTTTTGGTAATTTTGTTGTAAATTAATCTTTATCTTGGTTAATGTTAGCCTTGGACGACAGGGATGTTAGCCTCTCAACGTTTGCTCATCTGGTATATATTCATAAATCTTAGGGATAATAACATTACGTATATCGACTATGAAAAATATCAAACACGTCATTTAATAGAACGGTATACAAGAAGAGGTAACGACTCTCACAAAATGACTCACCTCCAAAATTACATCACTTTTTCTTGAACAGTTGCCAAATGCTTTGTACTTTTCTGTACTTCCCATGCCAAAGTTGCGAAGAGTGAAGAAGAAAGCGTTGTAAACTTCAACTAGATATTTTCTCACCAATCCATCAAACAAACCAAAAGCCTAATTGCTCGGTTTAAAAGCCAAACTACCAAAGACTAATCACGAAATCCACAATCCTTTTACATCCACGCATCATCACACTCTTCAAGCCCCAACTGCCTTTTTTTTTTTGCCTGAATTTTGGCCTCCACTTGAAAAACTAAACAAAACCAGACTGTCCATATTTGTTGATGACGCCAAGTCTAACACTGCGGTGGCACCCGTTCTACTACGTTGTGTGATGGTGCTGCTACTAGTGAGGAAGGGGAATGTGCGGCGACGATGGCACCATTCCACAGATTGTGTGGTTGGGGGGAGGGAGGAGGATTGCGGCAGTGTGGTGAAGAAAGGGTTGGGGATTGTGTTAATGGGTAAATTACAAAGGGTTAGTATAGACATTTAAAATAGTTATTTTGTTATGAATAAAAAAAATGAAAAATATAAGTTGTATTATAACGAGAGGAACGTCTATTAAAATCCTTGAGATTCCAAATTGACATGTTAGAATTTGAAGAAAAAAAAAAGGTCTACGAATCCTTAAGATTTTGAATGGACATGTTAGAATTGACTAATATTATTCTCAAGAGAAATGTCTGGTAGTCCCTGAACTATATATGTTTAGCCATCTAAGTCCATTAACTAATTTTTTTCACCACTTTAATCCTTCAATTGTACGTCGTTTTCCCTCTTAGTCCTTTCTTCCATCCCCATCAAAACAAGCCATTTGTGGACCTCACATGAGGGGCACAAATGACTCCTCCACTATCGGTTTGTTTCCCACCCTTTCACTGTATCCAAATGGGACCATTGTCGTCTCTCCCTGGGGTCTTACTTCCCGAGTATCAACTCTTGTCATTGTCACCAATATATCGAGCTTCACAACCACCATACTCATCCACGATATTAGAATATGTCGCCAACACTATCGCCTGATACATACCGCCAACTCCGTCACACGGTGCCATCAACATCAACAATGCCTCACAAAGAGAGTCCAACCACTATTTATTAAGGTATAACTGCCACTGTTACTTACCCATTACCCATCATCAACTCTACTGCCCTTATAACCTTTGACACTGCTTACACGACCATCAAAATTACTGTGTAGACCATCGCACACTGCCACCCAACATTACCACCGCTACAACTACCTTAGAAACCCAGCAACACCACTGCACCCAAACAACACCACCACTACCACCATATTACATCATCGGTTAATACTAAACTACGGTAGTGACCATCGCATTCTCATAAATCACCAACTTTTACCATCACCGTAACACCGCTAATCGGTGCATTGTATAGGTAGGATGTAACGAACCGAGAGGGTGTAGAGAATCGGTGGGATTCTCATGACAATAGGGTGGGATTTTCATGATAATAGGAGACAGTGTAGGACATGAAACGAACGGTGGTCCGACCACAACGGTGACACGAGGATCCATGGAGCTCACCGACAATGCCACAGTTTGAGAAGAATCGCGGTTCGACAGCGGAATGGTGGAAGGGAGGCGATGTTGACATGGTGAAAGCACGGCAACCACGGCTGCTATGAGAGCAACAAGATTTCGATGAGCTCCTTTGTCACCCTAGAGGAAAGGAGGCGACGGTTGAAAAAAAAGGGGCTGGAAATATAGGGCAACAGATAAGGCTTTAAAAGACTTTTGTGCCTCTGTTGTGGGGGACACAAAAGAGAAATTTTTTATGAAAATAAAAAAAGTATTTATATAATAAACGGTTTAAAGTTACAGAATTATAGCGACTAAAAAGCTAGTTAATATATGAGACAACAACCTGGGTGGTCCATCTACTATAAGCGTTTTGTCATATTAGTCCTTAAACAAAAAAAATTGTCATATTAGTCCTTAAACACTTTGTTGTTCGCCATCGTGGTCCTTTTCTCCATTTCAGTCCAAAAAACCGTTAATGGCCCCTACAGTAGGGGCACTAGAGTCACTTCACAATCCTAAAGAACCAGAAGCTCATTTATGGTTCCTGAACTATTAATGTGGCACCAAATTAGTCTCTGGACTAATTTTTACACTCTTGATCCTTTAACATTACATCATTAGCCAATTTCATCTTTTTGATCACTTTAATCACGGTTACGTACGTTAGCGAAAGAAGTCATTGTATAACTCATCAAAATAAGTCACCACCATGACCATGGATCTTTACAAGGTGGCTTTGTCTTTGTTATGTACCATCAACACCCTCTCATCTGCCACCCACACAACAAACACCGCAACATCTCATCCCCGCGGCTGGCTCCGCTTTGCTGCTACCTCAAATGCTAGTGTGCCATTCCTGCAACCATCAATAAATGACTGTAGCTAGGCTACCACCAGCCCCCAACCTCCAGGGGCCACCACCGTACCATCAACCAGCGATCTACTGTAGTTATCACCTCGCCTCTAGCAGTCGATCGCTGGTTGAAGGTAAAGTGGTGGCGACTAGAGGTTAAGAGCTGGTGGCAGCCGACGGTGGTGGTTGCCATCGATGGTCGGTAGTTATAACTTCCAAAAGTGGTAACTAACGACTGACTGCCTACGGCGTAGAGCTAAGGGCTGCCTGCAACCGGCAGCAGTGGTGGTGGTTGGTTGGTAGTGGTAGCAAGTAGTGACCACTATGAATGGGTTATCATGCCAAACTTAACATAACCTACTACGATATTGAGTCAAATCATCTTAATCCATTTAATTAAGTGAATTGGACCGGTGTAAGAGTCAACATTTTCTTAAATTGAATTGGTTAAACTCATAAAAGTTTAATCCAACTTCCACCCCTCCCCGGATAGAGAGTGTGGTAGTGTATAGCAAAAAAATTCACGTTGTTAAAATATTGGTGATTACAGTACTAAAAGACCGTGGTCTTGGTGGCGACTTATTAACTTTTTTTATAGACGTAAGAAACGGTGATTGAAGTGATCAAGTGACGAAATTGGCAAATGATGCAATGTTAAAGGACTAAGAGTACAAGAATTAATCCAGGGACTAATTTAGCAACATGTTAATAGTTTAAGGACCATAAAAGAGCTTCTAGTTCTTGAAGATTGTGAAATGACTCTATTGTCCCTACCATGGGGGTCATTAACGGTTGTTTTGAACGGAAATTGAGGAAAGACCACGATGACAAATGACGTAGAGTTTAAAGACTAATATGACAAAAAAATTATTTAAAAATTAATGTGACAAAATATTTATATTGGAGGGATCACCCAAACGGTTGACTCTTGGTATATTAATAGAGATGTCAAAAAGGCCGGGCCGGGCCGGCCCTAAATAAGCCCGGGCTGGCCCGGCCCTAAGCATGAATAGTGCTGGCTCTAACCTGTAGGGCCTTGGGCCTGGACTAGGGCCAGGCCTAATATTTTCCAAAAATGGCCCGGCCCTTGGCCCGTTTCTGGCCCTCTTTTCGGCCCTATTTTGGCCCAGCCCTTTGGCCCTAAACCATTTTGAGTCATTTTTTTTTTCCTTTCCCCCTTCTTTCTTACACATCATTCTCTCTACACCTCATATTTTACTTTTTTTATTTTAACTTTTTGGACATGCACATTTCTTTATATTTACTCATGTGAAAAGATTGTCTTTTTGCTAACAAAATTACTCTTTGTTGCTAATCAATATTCTCAAATAGAGTAAACGTAAAGCTCTAAGGCACTTCATTAGTCACAAGAACGATATTGAATGGTTTAGGGTTTATCAATTGTAT